>JAIPMN010013263.1:0-16427 GCA_020650975.1 Apostichopus californicus | reverse complement strand
TTGATGTTGTTAGATAGCACTTAAGATTCTTGTCTCTCATATTTGAAAATTCACATGATGAGGAAGGCGATTTTGAAAACTTGGGGTTGGTTTAAAAGCTATCCAACTGTACTAATACGTTCGGTCACATTGTAAAATTGACACACTACCTACCAATACTCAATAGTGTCTTCATTGTAGTCACTTCATTCATTCTTACTGTACTCTTAGCCATAGAAATAAATTTCTATGTTCTTAGCCTACTTAATTTAATGTAGTGGGCATACGAGGACTAGATGCGCGAAATACTGTAAATTTAACGAGGCCTACCACTGATAGGTTTCCTTCCTCTTTTCATGGGCATCTTGTTCGCGTCGAAAAGCTTGAAGAAGTAAATAAACTGAGTTAACCATGACTGTTATAAAAGACACACGCGGAAAACCCTCAACGAAAATGAACAGACAAATATTACAAATAGAAGGCACGTACAACCGAAGTGCTGCTAGCATATTCAGTTATGACCTTTGTGGGTACGTAAATTCTCAACTGTGTTTTTATTTACCGGTGTGAAGTTAGTTCCTCATTCCGCGTGCCTCGTTCGACATTTACGAATAAGTAACCGCAGTACACATGATATATATTAATACACCTATGAAGAGCCGAATGCTTCCGTGCGAGATGATCAAGATTTTATATATACATTTTAGTGTATTTTTCCAAAGATAATTAGGGTACAATGATGGGTCATATGAACTCTGAAGACGATGTAGAAAATAACCACAATGTGTCTTCCCGGTCCAAACAGTGCTTGACCAATTCACTTGACCACTTCACCATCACTTATTAAATAGATGTAACGGAGGCACTACAAAATTAAGGTCCTATTCAGGTAAAGCTCTCTTTGGACCGGGCAAGATGCATTATGGTACGCTTCTACATTGTCATTAGAGCTCATATGGCCCATTGGTTGGGTGGTCAAAGGCGTGCTGGGTTTTATTAGGGCCTAAAAAGTTTTTTCATGTCCCTTTACATTCATTTAAGAAGTGATGATTTCATTAGTGGTCATTTGAATTGGTCAAGCACTCTTTGGACCGGGCAAAACGCATTGTGAGCCTAGTTTTCTACATCATATGAATGTACAAAATCTGGCTTTTCCACGACCAAATCTTGAAAATCTTATAAGAAATTTGATTCGTCTTGCCATGTGCTACACATCGATACCATTGTCGAATAAGTAAATGAATAGGTAGGCTGGTAGCAGATACTCATTCGCGAGTGTCGAACGAGTAACTAACTTCACACCGGTTTTTTTTTCTTTGTCAAATACCAGATGATAAAGTAACGTTTAGAAAGGTACGGTGTATTGATGCTAAGGCCTAGCCTATACTGTATCTAGTCAGCAACAACAAATTTACAGTTGTACACAACAAATTGTAATCACTGCATGAACTGAATGAAAATGACCCACACAATATCCGTTAAGCTTGCTGGTAAAGTGGGAAGAATCCGCATTGAGGGGACTAACCTTGGAAGCAAAATATCCGATTTCAGGCAAAGGGTGCACTCTGTCCTAGCAGAGAAGCAGGATGTACCTGACAAATTTAGTGAGTTCGTCAATTTAGTTCGTACTATATGGGCTACAACAACCCTAGGCGTAGACAAACGTAGTAACTAACAGTTACAGTACTAACCCATTTGGTACTAATTTAGAATCCGTACCATTCGACCCTACTTCCTAACCCCTACTTCCTAACCCTACTCCCTAACCCTATTCCCTACTTCCTAACCCTAATTCCTAACCCCTAACCCTACTTCCTAACCCTAATTCCTAACCCTACCCCCTAACCCTAATTCCTAACCCTACCCCCTAACCCTACTTCCTAACCCCTAACCTTATTCTGCCGATTCGAAGTTAGCTTTCCCATTCATATGGTACTGATTCTAAAGTTAGACCACCCATTTATATTATTTATACAGAACTTAAACTTAATACCAGTATAATAATATATGGCAAATTCACAATATTAGTTAGGCCAGTAACGTTAACGGTAGGCCTAATGCCAATGGAGATCTCGCTGATTTTACCCCTTGGATTTGTTCTATCCTTTGCGATATGATTTCATCCATGGTTTGACCAGATTCCATCAGAAATATAAAGAATTATACATGTAAAGGTTGGGTGTTGTAGCTATGGTACCTACTGTACAGTATGTTCAAAAATTGCTACACACATTTGGACTTGTGGGACATCTTGACCATTTTCCAATGCAATACCAGATCAATTGATAGGGAATAAATTAATTTATTCCCTAAGTAGTCCTGACCTTAATTTGTTATTAGACCTGTGCATGCTTGCTTTCAATTTATTTCAACCATCTCTCCCTCCTCCCTCCCCCCCCCCCCCCAAAAAAAACCCATCAAAATGTTACCAAAGGAATACCAATATGTCCCAACTACCAAGTACATCTATAGGACCTACAAGTTAAATCTTTGAGAGAAATTTGAAGGTTTTTATACAAATTTGATAATGTGTGATTTTCTCTACAGACCTAGTATATTGTGGGAAGCTCTTAAAGGATGAGTCAACCTTAGAAGAGAGTGGTGTGAAGCCTGGAAGTACAATTCATATTCTTAAATTGAAACTAGCTGAAGAAGAACCAAAGCTTGGTATGTTTTTAGTAAAAATATGCATTGCCATCATCCACAATCAATCACTTCTTAAGTACTGTGACCAACACCTATGGTACCACTACATTGGAGAAGGATGACCTTTTTGGTGACCGTTCTTATTCTTTTCTTCTTTTTCTTCTTCTTTTTCTTTTTGATAACCTTTTCTTCACTCCTGTTGCACATATACATGTCTCAACTTTTAGACCAAAAGGTCCTATTTTGAAATGATACCATTTTCAAAATGTATTTAAACAATATCTGTTGTATAGAATTCTAAACAGATGGAAATGGTTTGAGTATCATGTTGACCTCAAAGGTGGCAAACTGTTTATTTCTCTTATCAGCTTACCAGGATTCAATGATGTTGGAAGTGTCTTTAGAACTTACCACATGAATTCTTCAATGTTGTTTGTTTTAAATGTGGTACAGAGTGACCATAGCCAATGAAATTGCTACGAGACTCTGTAATTAGAAAAGCCTTCGAAAGATATAACTAAATTTTCTTTTAAATAATCTTACACAAAATTTAAATAAGATTGCTCACATTTCACAGACCCAATGGATGAGACCGACATCCGCCAACTAATGACGGCCCTCCATGCTGCACTTTTGAATCCCAGTCACAGACAGGCTGTAAGTTTCTTATTAAATCTTGTTCTCGGGTTTAACATTCCTAACGTGTTGCAGGCCACATATTTAATGAACCAACCTGGTGACATTAGTTATTAAAGGAGATCTAAAATCTAAGCATGGATTATGTGACTGAGATAACTGTCAGGAACACCTTTACCAAACATCCAAGAATATATCTGATTCCCTTTGGGAGGTATCACAGGTTTAATGTTCCTCGTCATACAAGAAGACTTGGTCAAGTCTAAACATGACATCATTTGTGTTTGTCTTTATATATTTTCTAAATTGGAGATGGGTTATTACAAATTCTGAATCTAAAATATTGAACCTCTTAACATGACCTATGACCATGATGTCATTGGTTTATGTGTTGAAACTTACTGTTCTTCCTTGAAAATATGAAATATAAAACAAAGATATTCAAGTAAAATATTTCAGATCCTATTGACACATCACAGGTAAAAATTTACAAAATTACAGCTCTCAGACATGACTTTTAAAACTAGGTTATCTTCCAAATGGAACAAGATTTTTCTTAAGTAGCTGTTTAGAAGAGTTGTTCTTCGAAAAAATCTTTGTCATGTTTACAAGGAAATATGATGGTTGGGTCTGTGTTTCCTTTAATGCATTACAAAAAAAAAATCTTTTTACAGACAGCTTAGGAAGTTTTAAAAGCACTTTTGATACTGATTATATCTCTACGGTGCTGGCTTTTTGTTGTAAATCGCTTTAATGTATTGTATTATATGGCAAATACAATGGTCGCACAAACATAGTTCTGTAAATATTAAGAAGTATCTTCATTCTCTTTTATTAAGGTTGTATCATGAATGTAACTTACATTTATCAATGATGTATCATGTTATTTTATGTTAAATATTTAGCAATTTCTTGAAGGTGCCATTCTGGGTGTATCTGATACTGTACAGATTTTCCTTTTGCGTTTTATCACGGTATTTAGGGACCACAGCGTCACCCAATCAATGAAGACCATTCTATATCTATTTATTCATATGAGATACATCAAACAATGTAATTCATTTATTTATCAAATCAGTGATGCAGTACAAACAGCCTGCATGGTTAAAAAATATAAAATATATTAAAACAGAATATCATATCAAGCAGAATATCAGATACACTTATACAAATTCTGGCTATCTAAAAATTGTCTAGGAGATGAAAAATGGGAGGGGGGGGGGGGGAAGGATTGGGTAAGCAACACAAGAAGTCAAAATGAGTCATACTGATCCGTGAGATCAGTGTAGTACCTTAAAAGTTGTTACTCAGCTGATGTCTAAATTCTTTCTTCGTTTGCACACAATTTTACGATCCCAGTTTGCTTGCATGATAAGTAAACTGTAGAAAGTTCTTATTCTACTGTAAAGTGCCAATTGTTCAGAACATTGCATCTCTTTTGTCTTAAACATATCGACACAAACTTCATCCGTACAGGTACATATAACTGCAAGATGCTCATTTTCTTTACTCATGAATAGGTACACAAGATATTAACCAGTGCAGAGACTATTGATAATATCATTGCTGCTACACCTGGGATGTCTGCTGACCATGTGGCTGTATGTGAGTATTTCAAACCTATTAGTTGTTCTTTAAAGAGAGAAAATGGACAGTTTTACACAATCAGTTTCTATTAGTAATAATTACATAGCCTAGTGTGTCTGATTTATTTTTATTTGTTATTTTAATTGATCAGTTTCCTATATTGATAGGCTTTCAAGTAGTTTCTGTTTCATATTCCCATATGTGATGTGTTTTATATAGATGTATATACTGTATATACTGTATGTATGTACTGTAAATATGTATACATGTACAGGAAATGTTCATGAATGGTTGTTGTGATGAAACAATTGCCAAGGAAGGTTAAAGTTCTTACCAGAATACTGTAGATATCTAAAATTCTTTGCCAGAATTTGCTATAGTATTCTGTGTGATCTGGAGTATCAGATGATCAGGAATATTCTGTTTGGTGTGGTCAAATCAAAAGTTAAATAAATTGTACAATGAACTGAAGTATTGCAAAGCAACTAGATATGGAGGTCGTTATATATGTATATATATGTGCATTACATAAACTTACAGCCACATATCTGAGGAAAGTTGAATTGCCTGTAGCTTACACGTCCATGTCTGGTTATGGTTGTTGTTAAGAGTGTACAAGTAACTTATTCTTTGTTTTTCTCTTTTCAATTTGGAAGATTATTTCAGATGAAAAAAATGGAAGGCTCCCACCTTTAGCCCTTTAATAGGGATTGAACCCACAATAACCCAATTGTTAAGTTTCATTGCTTGTAATTCTTATGCCTTTATCGGCACGGCCGTTAAACTGATCATAATTGATGACTTAACAATATTATACTTTTCTGGAGATATACATCACTTGATTACCTAATTTGTTTTTGATTTTATGCAGCAATGTTGCGGGATCCTCAACTCCTTGTTCAAGTCGCTGACCCTGAAAATGTCAGAAGGTGAGTGAATGAGACAAATTGTTGAAATGTTTCACTTGGGTTACTGCAGATTGCTCATCATGCGTTCTGTGGGAATCATTTATCCAAGATCGCACCGCAAAATGCTACAGTATGCAAACCTGGCAAAATGCTATACATGTGCATGTTATATAGCATTTTTTTTAATCACAGGAACCATAGTTTTTTATATGGGAAAGTATAGCTGCCTTCAACACTGCTACACAAAATTTCCAAACTAAAACATTCCATGCATACTGTAATCCGTAAGGCAGTGGCGGAGCTAGGGGTATTGGTCAGGAGGGATAAGAATTGTCTGTAGGGGCGCTTTCGACACTATCTAAGCGGAGCGCCACCACTGGTTGGCACGTAGCGTACAGAAATTTTTTGAGTAAAGATACTCCCTAGATCGCCGGAAATGACCCTTTCCACGCCTGGCTAATTTGCAGATAAACGAAGAATAAATAGGTGTCATCGCCAAATTACACCAACAAAATGTGACAAATGTCAATAAGTAGATGAGAGCGCAATAAAAAAGTCAATAATCTAGAATAAGTAAAAAGTGGTAAAAAGCTGAAAAGGGCGCCAGCAGTCCATTTGAGTCCGTCAGGGGGGGGCATCCGCCCCCCCCCCCCTGACTGTATAGACGCTCCGCTACTGCCGTACGGCTATGAATGTTCAAAATCAGATAAGAATGAGTAAAACTAACCGAATGATATGAGCCCTCATACATGTTGCAATTGATTTGATAACAAGGAACCCCGACCAATTTGTTGTCTCTAATCGTGTTCGTTTATTGGTCACACATTTTGTTTTTAATGTTGTCATGGTAGCATTGTCAGAGAACACCCAGCCATTGGTCATGCTGTCATGAACATTGCAGCTTCTGTGAACGAGGAAGCTGCCCACAGCTCTAGAAGTGGTAGCATGCTTGGTCAAGATCCACACTTTGGTAAGATTTCTTCATATCAGACTATAGTTTGTTGTGTATTCTACCTACCTGTAAAGGAATTATCGGCATGGATTACATGTGTCACTCATCAGGTTTGCTTAAAGGTGACTAGATGTCCCCGATTACCGTGGACAGTCCCTGCATTGCATGGACAATTCCCAGATTCTTTCCTTAGAAGCGATTCTATTCTCCATGGCTGATGTTGAAGGGTATGCATTTCTCCTTCAGTACTGAAAAAGTGTACAGACACTTGGTGTTCACTCCCAGCTCCCTTTAGAATGGTGGGTGGTGTTAAATGACTGCCCTGGATCAAGATTTCCAACAAGATTAACGTTATTTAAACATAAATATGTTTAAGACGTTACACTCGGGTATTTCAGGTTTTGGTGAATGGTGATTTTCTTCCCGTTTTTTTTTTAGTTAGTTAGATTGATAGTTTACAAATAAAATGTTGCTTTGATGGTCCTAGCTTCACATATGGTTTCTTTTAAAAATTCTGAGAAGTAACTGTTTCATTTTCTTCCAGGTTTATTTTCTGATGCTACTGCAGATGAAGACATGGATATCTCAGAGGTAAACTTGACCTAAAAGTGGTTCTAATTTAGGAGTGTATTCCATTAAGCAGCATTAAATATCTTCTTTTTTTTTCAATTGTATATGAATTATGCAAGTATAACACGTGTACAAAAATAGTGGTTTCAGTTAATATCTAATCTGGTTATGATGGTGTACAGAAATTTCATAATGCTAAGAGGCAATTTTTTTTCTTCAAAGATTAGAGGTAAATGGCAATCTCCCTGATTTAGCTTTCTGGTTTAGTATTATCCTCCAACTGTACAATTTCATCAAACTTTGATCAGATTACGCCAAAATTAGATAGATTTGGTACTTGTAAAGGTCTAGAGTTACAACCGTTACTAAGCAATTGGAACATTTTGCGATGTGATTTTGCTTAAATTTTTTCCCAAATGTTATAGAGAGAATGTAGACATTGGATAATTCACAAGAAGTAATTCAATTTTCCTGAAACATTCTGTTGGGTTTTCTCATTCCTTTTTAGATCCATATGCCTTCTATTCTGATTTTTTTTTTCTTTCTTTAGCCAATAGTTTCACCTTACCTATGAAAAAATCGTTTTCTCATTTCCCAAATAGGCTGGACCGTCAACTGCTTCCGGTCAAAGGTCGCAAGGTGGCATCACAGCTGCGCAGTTGGCCGCAGCTCTGACAGCTGCTGGAGTGGGCAGGGGTCCAGAGACAAGAGGTGCAAGCTTACCACAGGTATGTACTGAATAATAATAAATACCATATATTTAAGTGCTGTTATCATGAAATAAAACATGCTCAAGAGCACTGTACAAAAGAACCAATACCTGGAATATAACATTATCAAACTTAAGAAAACCTAAATGTAATAACAACAGCAATAAAAGTATAAAATGATATAAGACAGGGTTAAAAACCACAATAAAGAACATAAAAATAAAAATATACATAAAAAAATAAATAAATAAAAAAAGTGAAACTCATGGTGGAGGTTTAACGGATGTAGTGCTAGTGTGCTTTGTAAGTTGTCATTGTAATGGCTTCCCTTTAAAAAAAGCAGTTTTGTGGCCATGGGTTTTGGAACAAATACCTTGCACTTAGCGCTGCATAGTTTCTTAATTGCCTTGTTTGGTAACTGGATTTTTAATATAGTAGTAGTGTAGTTTCCTCTAGGTGTACTTGAAAGTTTTCTCCCAGAGGGAAGTTTCAGATAGATATATGGTGTAAGCATTGTTTCATAGCTTAAATAATTTAGAATTTGTTTTTCCCACGTATCTGAAGGAAGCGGTAATTCCTTCATCCCTTATATGTTCATCTGGCACTATTTTCTCGTTTTGACGCTTTTTTGCAAAATTGTGTATTCCTTGCCCTTGGCAACTTTGAACATTGTCTTATGTAAGTACGTAAATTTTGGTAATTTTGTGGTCCTTCTTAGGAGGTTTAGATGACTAGGAAGAGTCCAAGGCTAGCTTTTGTCACTCCTTTCAAGGCTTGAACAAGTCTTATGTTACTGTATGTCGTTGTCACTCATTCAATACCCATATATTTGGTATAAAACCATCGATAATTTGCTCAATTAAACCATGATTGGGGAAATCTTACCCATCAGCAGTGTCTTGTTTTGACAGTTGATCCGCAATTTGCATATAACTACTACATCTGATGTCATCAGTCATTAAAGGAGTATTCCTGCTAAGCTTAATATTTCCCCCACTAGAATATCCCTCTTTCACTGTGCAAATTTTGGAGATTCTGAGATTTTGGAGACATTGCTGCTCTAGTTTAAAAATAGTATATCTGTGGAATCCGTACCGAAAAGCATCTAATATGATATCCTGCACAATCTTTCATTCAACACTGCCCTCTAATAGACTCCTTACTTTTCGAAAAGTATGTCTTAAAAGGGTCAAAGTGGCTTATATGCACCAATCTTGTCTGTGACTGTTAACCAGGGAGGTGCCCACACTGGGCAGCACTGGGTGGCCCCGCCCAGCACTAAAAATTACCGCCCAGCACTGTCTTAAAAATTGTGAATCCCGCCCAGCACTATTATCATCTAAAATCCCGACATTCCTAACATTATATTCAACATAAATTGGGCCACATGTATCCTTGTTTCCCCCCATTTGTCAAATTCACGTAAACACAGGTGCGGAGATATGGAGTAGGCGTGGCTTTAATCTGCAGCATGCAGTATCACACTACACTAGCTCTGTGTACAACTTCAAAAATCGAAAAATGTCACCCCTCCCCTTAGACCCCTCCCCCAGGACGGCGATCAGTATACCCGGCACTCAGGAAATCCTGGGCACATCCCTGCTGTTAACTCTTACATTATTGCATTTTTTTTATACAGACTGGTTTTCTGAGACCTTTTGAAAGCACGATGACAAATCCCAGCGATCCATCAACCTCTGCCAGTTCCGACTCGGCATCTGGGAGTTCCTCCACCAACACTGCCGCTGCTGCTGGTCGTATCACCAGCTCCATCTTACAACAGGCATTAGCTCAAGCAATGCAAACAGCTCAGCCAGAAATAAACAATTCTCTTACTACTGCTGGAAGCAATGACAGTTCTTCACAACCAAGGGACTTCACTGTAAGAATGAAAGATTGATTTATTAATACCAGTAGTTTATGGCTTTATGGATGAATTTAGACACTTATTTTAGTCAAGTGTAAAAAGTAAGACGGCCTGACGTTTCAATCCTAGCAGGATCATCTTCAGAGGCTGAATGACAAGTTACAGTAACAGAAGAGGCAGTTTATCTCCTACCTCTCCTCCCCCTGTTGGTTTCTTTCTTCTCTCCATCCCTTGTGTACTAATCCTCTTACATCTTTCTATTTTTGTGTTCACCCTGCTCATTAACCTGTCTGTATTCTGTGTGTGTATTTGTCCCTTCTGTTAACGTAACCTGTCATTCAGAATATAAAGAAGATCCTGCTAGGATCATAACATCTTACTTTTACACATTCTCTTACACACTTTAGTGGATATGCAGTTTGCTAACAGTTTTGTTTATTATTTGAATTTTAGTTTTGATAGTTTACAGTCCAAGAAAAAAAGAGAAACATTTGAGTGCTAATGATGTTTCTATAGGCATTCCAAGATATATTAAGCTTTAAAAATTGCAAGATCTTTAGAAAATGCTTAGTGAAGGCTAAAAGGGTTATGGATATTGGCTCTTCAGTGCAGGTGTTAAAAGTTAATCTATTGTTTTATTATTTTTATAAACTCTGATAACTCACCTGAACCATAGTCTTTTCACTTCATATTAACAACAAGGATGTAAATTACCACTGTCATTTCTCCTTGACAAATTTATAACACTTATACATGTGTCACAAGGCCATAAAAGTCTTTATGTTTTCCCACCTAGTTTCGTGTTGCATCTGAGGAACCAACTTAATGGCCTATCTATTAGACTTTTAGAGTCCAGTGACATTAATTAATTCACCTCAGAGTTTAAAAGTTCATTTCTCAATAAGTGTAAATAGAAGTAAAACTTAGACAGATAGCAGTTGTTAAAGGTCTACAACCGGATAATGCAAGGGGCTGCAGTAGTGATGGCCGTTCCATCTGAAAGCTCATTTTATCTTTTCATGACAGGTGCAACTTCAGCAGTTAAGAGAAATGGGAATCACGGATGAAGCAGCGAGCATTCGAGCACTTGAGGCCACGGATGGAAATGTTGATGCGGTTTTACATATTTTCTTTGATGGAGATATATGAAGGAGAAGGACTTATCCCTGGATATAATTTATTAACTGCTCGAACCGTTGTCATGGATATGGCTAGAGGCATCATTTGAAAGAGAACTTGACGATTTTCTGTTGTTCGATTTGCTTTTAATAGAGGGGTTTACATATCTATGTGGTTACACGGTTTGTGACCTGCTTGAAGCCAAGTCTTGATGTTCATGTCCATCTGCTGAAAGCTTAGATTTTGAGAAGAAAGCAGGACTTTTGACGGGTGAAATTAATTTCCTACACTTTAAGAAAGATCACAAGAGGCGGACATTCAGAAATTTCATCTAGTCTCCATCTTGTCACATTGTAAATTAACTGTGATTGTTTTGGTAAATTTGATGGTAGATTCCTTTTGATAGGTTTATGCAAATATCTTAGCTCATTATCATGTGTAACCCTCCTTTTGTGCTTCTCAACAGAGTCAAAGTTTTGTAGAATATGTTGGAAAGTATGTACACAACACCGTTACTGTACCTATGAAGTTGTTACTCATCATTTTACTGTTTTGGGCATTATCTGGCTTAAAATGAGTGAGTCAAATTACAGACATACAGTGTTTAGTTCATTTGTTACCAGTAATTTTCTCTCCTTCATAGTCCTCGGCAATATATCGTTTCATAATGCTGGCAATAGTTCAAGTCGTTCATAAAGTAGTAATATTATTACCTACACAATCTCAGTAAATAAAATAATGACCTACAGGTTTATTCTACATTTTTTGCATTGTTGTATTTATTTGCATTCAGATGAAATACTATATAACTGGTGTGCCATATATAAGAGTTACAGACAGCACCATGCAAACAGTTCACTTAAAAATCAAAACGTAACCCAATTTTTGATGCTAAGCACCCTAAATCAGCTTGACACGTCCTCCCTGTAGACCCCTTCCTCGGATTACAACATCCCTCGCTGAAGAGTAGCCAAGATCATGAGGATGACAGTAGGGTCACCAAGCAAAACGGTTTCAATTGCAGGGTTCTAGCATACAAATACCGGATGGATGTTTTCTTTTACAGTCATACCATATTTCAAGTAACTCTCCAGAGCAACACAGATTATTTATAAGATGGACATTCTCTCTGTACTTAATGTTCCATCAGTAATGGCTCTTAAGGCAGCTTGTGCATTTGTTCACCAAGCTTACCAGAAGTAACAAGTATGGTAAGACATGAACTAGCCCTTTCTTTACCAAATTCAACATTAGTGAGCGAGTAATTACTCAGGCTTACAATTCTACAAAATTAAAAATACAAGCTTAACCAAAATGGATGCAAAAGAGCCACTTTCATTCAAACAAATTCCAAAGCTATAATAATAGTAATAATGTTACAGAAATCATTCATGACTAAAAGAATTGGAAACACTTCTTTTAGTTTCTAAGACCCTTTAATGATCTTCAAGGGATATCAGGAAAGACTTTTTAAATTTGCTTTGAAAGTTTGAAAATTTATTTATGATATCATAGAGAATATATAAAAAATATGTTTGTACAAGACTTAGAAGCATCTTTGTACTTGTGTAAGAATTTTTAGATAAAGATATAAAAAATTCCTTGAAATGAACTCAAAAATCATCAACATTGCCATAAAATATCCTAGCAAGTTAAATGATGGCCATTCACATTCCGACATTGACCAGTATTTCAACTTTCCATCAAGATATTTATACCTCTCTGAATCATGCATGCTATCAATTGGCTACATGTATGTTTCACACTTAACAATACTATCCTTAGAGAGTATTCCTTAAGCTGTGACTTGCTAATATTGTAGGGTACTACTGATGACTTTTAAAGTATTTAATAAATTGTTACTCTCGATAGATGCTACCAAAGACAATTTCAAACTTCTCTCTGTTTAAAATCCTTCCAAAGCGAGCAGAGAACAAGAGGTACCTGTTAGTGCTATATCTCCTTAGTTTGTTTATTGTGTCTTTATCTTCTCCACAATCTCTTAATGGAATGACATCGGAAACTGGAAATGTCAAGTCCATTCTGTTCCCCCAAAATGTCAAATGAGAAACTTTAACCCGTGTTTCATCTCTGCTGAGGTACATCATTCCAATCAGCCGCCTGAAGAATTCTCCAAGAGCATAGAGCATTGATAATGCGAGTGTAGCGAGCATAACGGTCAATGATTTATCTACATGTTGAATAATCTCACAGTATTCCCCCAAATACAAAGCTGGCACAAGGCTCACTGTCAGAACCGTCTGTCCAAGTTTTAATCGTGAAAAAATTCTCATTGGCACAATGTACGGAAAGTGATAAAATGGAACAAATTCTTTTTCTTCTATGGAAGTTTCTGAATGTTTACATTGTCGTGGTGTAAACGTTTGCAGAGAGAAGGGTCGAAATGAGGGGCAAATCTGGTCGCTTTGCCTTCTGTGACTGGATCTACTGCCTGAGATGAGGGGTAATAGTTGTGATGAATGGTGACATCTTGAAACTCTATGTGATTGCACTGTGTGGGATGCCAACCTAAGATGCCTTAAATGCATGCCAGCCATCTGTAGAAGTTTTGTTTCCAGGTGCTGATGCAAGCCTGCTGATGTGTCACTTGAGAAATGAGATCAAAATGGCACTTTGCACAGGTCAATTTCCATGAACACATCCAGCAACTATGGAGTAAGGAAAAGAAAACATTCTAGTATGTTTTTACAATTTCTTGTGTAGGCAATGTATAAAATAAATCACATGAACAGTTTTATATAAATAAACACATTGTGGATAATTCATGTGAGTTTTTATTGCCTCACAGTATATATGTAGGCCTTTTGTTGTAGTAATATTAAACAATTGATGCTAGAACTAAAATAAGTAATTGGTATGAAGACATGATCCTGCTCTTTCTTCACTTACAATAGTCTTGCTTCCAGAAAACTAGTTTTGATTGGGGTGGTATTTAGTTTAACCGTTTACATTCATGTCACTATACAGAAAGGTAACTGTAGGCTGGTGAGGTTCAATTGAACTGCATACATTGTTCTAAACTCATCTCTACAGGACTGAGCAATGAGCTCACTACAAAAGAAGAACTTTCAAAGACATTGACATATACAGAAAGGATGTTCAATTGAAAAGGAAAGTAAGCTATCGTACGTAATGCACTGGTAGTAGATTCACGAAATTCACATGGCGCTCTCTAGCCTCTATCTGACAAATCATAGGCTGCGCAAGCATTACTAAATGCAATAAACTTACTGATGACTTAAAAATATTGCACGTATAAAAAGATACCAGCCTTCATCTTGGTTGGTGAATTGAACGTTGACGTTTCATTAGCATTACCCCTACTAGAACATGGAGATGATGTACCCGACTGGCGAATTGTCTGTTTTCTTGGTAATGTTGTGGGGAAGTATATTAGTTGAATTCGCCCTTCTTAATTGTACGCGATATATTTGATTTCAGTAAATCGTTGAACAATAACAATAACACACGGCTAACAATTCAACTGTACCCTCAGATAAAAGTCACAATGATCATGGCCTTTTACATATGTAGCATGTGTTTTTCTCCAAACAGTAAGTAGGATTCATTTTATTTGAGAAATATTATCGTAATTCAAGTTAACTGTGTCGTCAAAACCACAGGCGCTCCCACTGCATTGTACACTGTATATCACACACAGCCTAGCCTAGTGATCGATACTAGGGTCCTATTTTAGGCCTAGTACAGTAATATTGTATATTATAAATATTCGTTTATATACGTACAGTACACTACCTGTAGTCCTAACCTAACTGTTGTAAATACTGAGCGACATACGTTGGTAGCGCATATGTTCAAGTATAGCCTAAACCTACAAGTCAGTAGCCTAACACTACTAACTACAAGCAAAGCAGGTTCCCCGACAGTTCCCCGACTCGAAGTTGCCAAGACATAGCGTTTGGCCTAACTAGTAACTGTTTTAAAAGCATCACCAAATTGTATTTTACTTTTCCTAATCGGCGGTTTTGTATCGTAATTTCAGGAAATTTTGCAAGGATCTTTCATAAAATTACACAAAGTGATTGGTAGACCTTCTGTAGCCATCTATATCTATACATCACGGTACTGCAGCCATCCGATTTCAGTCCTAAGTTAGGCGTATGGCTGTGCCTAGTGTATATATCATACAGTCAGACCTCAGTCTAAGACTGGAATTAAATAGCTGCTGTAGCCTATGTATCAGTAGCATAGAGTCCCAAAATGAAGGAGCTATGTCAGTCTTCGCTACTGTAATGATCTCATAGGCCTAACCACAAAGATGTGCATAATATGTTACAATTTGAAGTGAAGGCTATGTACACTTTTTTTTAAATTTTAGTTATACTTACTCTTGACAACTATGTTCTAAATGATCCTCCGACGACCCAGTCGCCCCTCTGACTTTTTCAATTGACGAACTCAACTCTTCGGTAAATGGCCTAGGCGTGTGAGGCCGAGACGAGTGAGCTGTATATTAGTTAGCCTGTATGCATAAACAAGCTAAAGTCACTCTGCAATGACACCAGTGGTTGGCGGTGTACTACTGCCTACCAGTACCAGAGATAGGACGCAGCGAGACAATCAAACGTTATGTAACACAGATGTCTAGGGTACAAAATAATTATGCAGACAGTGCCCATGAAAGCTGGCCAGGTCCTTATGCAAGGTACAATGTAATATGCACAAGGAAATGTAATATAATACTAAATGGGCTCAAAATGGTGACGAAAGGTGGGACCTAAGTAAGTCAAGGTAGCTATACAGTATATGGCCAAAATATATGCTTCGCAACTATAGGGCTAGTGCGAGGTAGATCTACCGATTAAAATATGATGCAGACTAGACACGCAATTACTCCTAATAAGTAAGGCAATACAAATATGAATGTAATATCCACACTGTCCTATAACCACTCTCTTAATGAGATAAACACAGGGTGAATATGCCCTGAGTAACTGCAATGTCTAAGGTAAAAGATATGTATAAGTTATAACTGTTGTCAGTATCTTAACTGTCTGCAGACCATGTGGAGAAGTGAGTGAGTGACCACATGTGTATCCCTTATATACCAGCCTAGGTACTTTCAATGGTAACCTAATTAGCATGTGTATAGAAACTTTATAAAGTGCTACTGATGGAAAATTCCATCAATGCAATCTGGATTACTCTAGCCAGAGGCTTAATAGAGGGGGTAAGTAAACAAACAAAGTTGACCAGTATAATATGGTCACTTCACACTAACCAAAAGCCTTCCATGGCATTGGTTTTATCGAGTCCAGCAGTAGACATTTCTTACAATTAATCTATAAAAAAAAAACATCTACACATCAGTTAGCATCGAAAAGCTTCTATGACATCATGTACTTTCATTCAGCCTACCTACTGTATATATATATATATATATATATATATATATAGAGTTGGTTGGCGTC
>JAIPMN010013257.1:0-10377 GCA_020650975.1 Apostichopus californicus | reverse complement strand
TATATATATGCGCGCGTGTGTGTGTGGTTTGACAAATTTAAATTATATTAATTAAGACAGACACACCAGAATAATTCCATTTCACGGCTGGTCTTTATTAATACGGTATCATACCACTTGCTTCACATTCATTTCATAAGAAAAAGACTTCCAGCCTCTAACGGAATTTGAAACACGGGCCTCCCGCTTTATGTTCGGACACGCTAAACAACTAGGCCATGGACATTGATTGTAGGTCTTCAGCGGTTCGAAACTCCAGTTACTAAGGTTGTCATTCCTCTGAAGGCTTTTGCCACCTGTATCGAACAATGCTAATTCTATTTTGGTGACATATTTTGCCTTACTCTATAGAGATCAAAACATGATGCTTAACTCGAAATCATTTGTGAATCCTTATACCGGATCTCGAAAAAGATATTTTGAACAGACTCTGTTAAATGGATTGGAAATAAATGAAATCATTAAGGAAGGTCGTCAAGTAGGCTTTCCCTCTTCGTCAATTTCGTAAATGACAGAGTGTTGTTGTCATGGTGACGACATTAATCCAATGTCGATGAAATCGTTCAGTTCTTTTTAAAATTCTCTAGTAATCACTTAAACCGGTATAAATTGCGTGATGAAACTTGATTTCTTGTCATGCTTTTAAGTGTGCACAGCTACTTAAATGTTTAGCCTCCAGAAAATGTCCGACAGTGAAATCCTGATGACTCAGAAAAATGCAAACTTTAATAAATAGACAATCCATGGAGTTGCAGATCTCATCCTAAACTTTGGGTAAAGGGGACTTGACCGTTATGTTATTATCACCCACCAAGTTTGACGTACACAGGCCTTGAAAGTTACTGACCTCATGACCTTTGACATTTTATGTTAATACGCTATAAACAGTCACACAAAAGAACTCCTTCAAACAGACAGTGATACATTTATGGGTATGAAATTTTCAGTTAATTTGTCGTGACGCATGAACAATACCAGAAGACAAATATCAGTTTATTTCTATATTACATTTAAATTACCAGCATTGGTTTTAATCAATCAACTGTAGACACAGAAGTAGCCTTTTAAGTTTGATAAGAAGCTCATCACACGTTTTCATTTGTCATTTGTCATTTTTGTCAACTTTGGCCAAGTAAGAGTCCCGTCAAACTCCAATAACCATACATTAATTACATTACATTAATGAACGCACTGTAAACTTGTGGACTCTGGTATACAACATCGGATTTGAAGTTCGGTCAATAATCATTTTGGTATGATTGTAATGGTGTTTGGTAATCTGACCTTAAACCTCTGACATCATTAGTCATGTAAGCACTATAAACATATGCAAAGTCACATACGCACCAAGTTTGACGTCTATCAGCATAACCATTGAGAAGTAGTTGCAGCATGCGCTGTATAATTGCAGATTCCGATATCCTACACAGTTTTGAGGGTTTCGGTCATTCGGTAATTTTGGTTCATGCAAGCAGTAGTCAAAATGTATTTCTGGTTAGTTGACCATTGACCTTTGACCTTATGATGTTTCCATTAGTTGTTCATATTGGTACGCACGTCATGGTCAGAATGCTTGACGATTTTTCTGACTCTTTTTATTATTATTTGACCTCTGAATTATGACATTAGTTCTATGACGGCATAAAATTATACGAACAAAAACACACTCCGACGGTCACTCATTAGGAAATCGACCTACAGATCAATTTTGTGCGTTAAGTATTATACGGATTGATATAAACCTGTTTTTATTTCATTCTTGACATGCCGATATCAGAAATAACATGCTGATGTTATTTCTGATATACTGCACTATTGTAACATAACATGTTGTTTTTAACGTTGGCATGTTGCCAACTTGTAACTTGTTGATATTTTTTCTTACGCGCTGATTTTTTTTTTCTTTCCTGACAGGTGGCGTTCCGTACAGTATATACCGTTAATCGGTGGCCTTCATTTTCTACAAGACAAATCTCAGACTACGACAGGACCTTTTGTTTTATTGGTTGGTTTTGAAATCATTACCGTTCTTGACATGTCATATACGTTCTCACGCACTGCCGCCATCTTGTTGATATGAAGTTATACACAAAGCTGTTGTGTGTAATAATCGTTATACGTTTGCGAAAGGTTCATTCATTTTTTTATATTGTAATGAATAAGTTTATAATGAATATTCATGATAAAGTAAATAAAGAACGGAAAGCTGACAACACTGGGGAAATGCTTTAAGCAATGATTTTGTTGTTACTGGAACTAGTGACATAACGTTTAAAGACCTTGCCTATAACAACTGAGCATTTTAGCCATTTATTTTGTTGGGGACGCAAGTCAGAAACCAGGGTACCTTGTATAACAGTTATTGAAGAAGCGAATCTTTAATGACTGACCACATGCAATGTCCCGAGGTCACTGGTTCGAATCCCGTTCTCCATTAAGTAAAAATACACTTCGTGACTCTTTTCCAAATTCCATGATCACAAATCCATTGAATATCTATAACCATCAATCCTATACTTCGTCTCTTCTATATACTATGTTTCGTCATGTATAAACGTAAGAAAACAAGTCTTTTATACGACAGCACGAGTGATGACTATTGGGAGAATTTAACCAGGTTACAATGCAAATGAAAATGTCAATTAGTTGCCCCGTCAACTGACCCTATACGGTTTGACGCAGTGTATGATTCCCTGAATGGTTGAGCACGATATTAGACAAATGTATTTATGATTGACGGCACGGTGGAGAGTTTTGTGGCAATAATACTCTAAAAATTGAACCGTTTTTGACTTAAAATAGAATTTAATCATCTCTCGTGTCAAGATCTACCTTCAAGTTCTTCCAGTCTTTGTTCGATACGATGAAACCCTTTCTTCAGATCATTTTTTATTCTTCTTTTTATGTTCTTTCTCCTAGTTTAGTCATGCCCACGTGGTAATCTGAGATGCACACAAGAACTAAAGAAGCGTGCATCTTTCATATTTTCAATCTACCGTCCACACATTTCGATATTTGCATAAAGAATACCATATGTAAATATGACCCAGTTTTTCGCGTATTTGCTATATCGACACAAGGGTGTTATAGACAAAGAAAACGACCATGCTAAAGCGAGAAGAATCTTAGGTTAGTTTCACATGTAGCGGTAAATATAATTTGCTCAGTTGGTGTCGTGTATTACATACTTGGTTCTTTTCTTGACTATATGATAGCTTAATTTTTTGGCTATGAATACCAGCACAAAATTTGGAAAAAGACGTGACATTTACAGAACTTACGTATTGTCAAAATATATACTGTTACCATGGAGACTGGGGTTCAAATCGGTGTATATATCTGTTTTTGGTACACAGTGTAGAGTTCATGAATGACAGGTGAAAAATTTAACAAGGTATAATGATATGGTCTCTTATTAATTGTTATTATCGTTGAAAACCGCGGATCTGAAATACATGCTAACTGCATTCAAGTTCCTTCCGTTAGCGACGCTTCCGTGTTGAAATCTAGGTTGTAAATTGTAACCTTGGTTTAGTGACTAACATAAAAAGTAGGAGATGACAAATCTTACAAGCTCCGTTCTTTTTTTCTGTTTTCTTTTTCATTCCTTTGCCAATGTTTTATCTATATTCAAATCTGCTTCCTGGTTTTCGATATCTTAATTCGTGATCTAACGTTCATGTCATTATTCATGGTTTACAAATACTTCAGCGATTCGGATATACGTTCGTTGCTTAAAGTGATATTTACAAAAAAAAACACTGTTGGAAAGTCTACGCAACTTTAAAACATCACCACATCCTGATAATATTTCGCATCGTGAAGATATTTTTGTCTTTTTAATTTTGTGACATTTTAAGAATGCCTCTGGCAACCGGAGAGCCTAGCTAATGGTGTCGTCATGTCGTGGTATACAATTGAGCTGAAATTAACAAACGTCTTTATAATGAACATATCAGTTATCTACTGAGAAAAAATATAATAATGTTCTTAAAAATAGAGTGTTTATGCTGAAGAAAACAGAAATGCAGAAAACATTGACAACTAAACGAATATTCCAAACATATCACATATCACATATCGACGAGACTGTACTACGAAAGTAAGGCATTTGAAGAATTTCTTCCCTGGTGACATCACCCTACCATCTTGTATGATCTATATTAACTAGGATTAAGGGATTATCTCATAATCTATAAATTACCACCCGATACACATAGAGAACACAGTAACTACTGTAAATCTTACAGTTTTGTACCCCAGTAAAAACTGGATCGTGCTATAATTCGGTAGCATGTGCTATTAGGATTACAGTAAGAACTGAGGATATGTATAATTCCAACAAATCCAGTTGTTTGGGATTGTTGGAATTACAAATATCCTCAGTTCTTACTGTAAACCTAATAGCACATGCTACCGATTTATCAGATTTGTCAGCACGATCCAGTTTTTACTGTGGTACAAAACTTTTAGATTTACAGTAGTTACTTTAATCTCTGTGTGAATCGGCTGATATTATATTTAAAGCAAAAGCAATAAATTAAAAGATCGGCTTCAAATAAGTAAGGCAAAATGAATGAACCTGAACAAGCAGTATATCGGTATATCGGTAAATCGGTAAATCGGTATATCGGTATATCGGTTAACGGTCAGACAAGACTTGTGTCAATTGCAAGATATTCAAATTATACTTCTTTTGTTTTTCGTAGAAAAGAATAAGTTCAATTTGTCAAGGACAAAATGGTGTTGAATGTCATCGAAAGTTGCTGTTCTGTTCTTCATATGAAGTTAAAATACAAGTTTTGGTGGAGTTATCAGAATTAATAAAGCAATGAAGAACCGACATCATCATCAATTTAGATTTAATGGAACATTCCAAAACACGTAGCATATTTTAAAGCTAAATATCTTGAAAATGGGACAGCTACAGAAACATTACTAGCCTCAAAAGGTGGAATGGAAAAGAGGAAAAATGCTTAGAACAAGATAAAAAGGAAATAAATACAGTGAAAACAAAAAATAAAATAATAAAAATAATCCTAAAATACCAACAACAAAAAAAGTAAAGAACAATAAGAGGTTATTAAAAATACAATAGGGGGTTATAAAATACAATAGGAAGTTATAAAAAATACAAAAGGAGTTTATAAAAAAAATACAATAGGAGATTAGTTTAGTCTCTCGTTCTTCCTTTAACTTACTATAATATCGTCAAATTTGTCCGTTTCTTTTTGGGCTTTGACTTCAAACCTGCCTTGTGTCATCATTCTTTAAGGGAAAGACAAAAATACCCTTAAAAACCTGTTTCATACTGACATTATCTAAATTTGTTACTGAATTTACGCCCTATTTGAGGTCTTGTTTTGATTGTATCGTCTTCACAAACAAGTTGGCTATTCTAAAGCGATGGTTGAGCAAAATTTACGTTTATCGAAACAAATCTCCGTTATACCGTGGCCTTGAAAGGGCGTTTCGAGATTTCAATATTCCAACTTTCTTCGCTCCAATTTTTCGATGTTTCGACTTTTTCGTTTTTCATTCGAGAGTTCGATGGTTTTGACCTTTTCGATATTTCAAACGTAAAAAGTTGTTGACCTCAGTCATTAACCGCCTAATCCAATACAGAAAAAAAATCACGTTCTATTATTTCATTTGCAAACGTGCAAATGTTAATCCTTCCCGTTTGGTCTGTTTGAGTGGACAATAAGTAGACTAACGGGTTTGTAGGGCATCTTATCAGATTTCTACATCAGTCACGTATGCTTGTACGAGATTGTAGAGAAGGTTTCGTACAAGTGGGTAGAGACCAAAGGACAAGATCAAAGAAGATTGTACAATACATAGTAGGCTAGTACAAGATCGTAGCGCAAGATTGTATAGCGAGGTCACTGACGCAAAATCAAGATATGACCTTCAAGTTTAGAGATAAGAAGCTTGCACTAAAATGATAGTATGTATGTACACAAGCATAACTGGATCATACTAGTATTCTACTCACCCATCAATCTTGTTAAACACGGGAAATTGTAATAAGGGAACACAAATCCAATCGTCATGTTTGATCATTGTGATAGAATTAACCGTCATTAACAACTTTCCCAAACAGCTAAGAAACATCTTACTCCATTTGGGAGAGAGATATCACATATTTAATGTTTTTTCACACACAAGGTCGAAGACTTGATCAAGTTTAAATATGATGTCATCGAGCCAGGTGATCTTCAATTGTTTATGTTTTCTTGAAATTATTACAATGTTTATTTTCTGCAATGGAGATGGGTTTTACAAACGTTGAAATATAAAACAATTGAGCCGATGATGATGATGATGATGATGATGATGATGATGATGATGATGATGATGATGATGATGATGATGATGATGATGATGATGATGATGATGATGATGATGATGATGATGACATTGGTTTCAGTGCCGAGTTAGCATTCTACTTCCAAATATGAACATAAAAACAAAGAGACGGACATAGGTTTCAGATCCTCGTGCCACTGTGACATCACAGATTTACAGAAAGCTGGTCACTTCGCCCAACAACAATTTCGCCCGACTGCCATTTCGCCCAACCTTACCTTTTCGCCCAACCAGCCTGGTCATTTCGCCCAACCAGCCTGGTCATTTCGCCCAACCAGCCTGGTCATTTCGCCCAACCTTGATTAAATATTATACTTCAATAACGAAACGTTCGGGAATTGTTAACGTTACAGGATACGAACCGAATATTAAGGAATCTTGAAGTCCTTTAGTTTGTATAACTTTAGTAAGGAAACGTTCGGGAATTGTTAACGTTACGGGATACGAACCGAATATTAAGGAAACTTGAGGATGGATCAGTGTTTTAGGGGTTGTTTGTATAACATTAGATTAACACTATGTAGAACTAGATAAACACCTAACTGCTGTGAACAATACCCTTGATTAATGCCTCCGATCGATATCGAACGGACATCACTTTATTTACCTTACCACGAAGTAATATAACCCAAAATAAATCAAATTGAACTAGTGAAATAGAAAAAAAATATTATCCTGACTGAATATGAGTTAAAAATGGTTGGACGAAATGACCAACAAGGTTGGGCGAAATGACCATGCTGGTTGGGCGAAATGACCAGGCTGGTTGGGCGAAATGACCAGGCAGTTGGTGGCGAGGGGAGGGGGTTGTCTTTCACAGTGGTCTCTGTCCTCGTATAAGCTAACGATGATGGTTGGGTTTATGTCTCCATTAAAGAAAGATTAGTCGAGACAATAACAGTAGGCTATATATGTCACTATATTAATGTTTGTTTCACAAAAAGCATTTCCTGTGGTTATCTCCTATAATCTGTTTAAGACTTGACCTCTGAAATTCTAATGTACATCTCAGAAATGTTAATCTGAAAGCTTTATAATGACAACAATCCAAAGATTATGATATGTATACAGAAAATAAACTGCGGTATAGCAGTGCAAGTAGTATAAAAAACACACGCAGGTGTATGTTTTATTTGCCAACGTAACGGACTCGCCTCGAGGACTTAACAAGCATCTCTTGTGGAAATTGGTTCCAGTTCTTTCCCTATTGTATTCTGTCCTCAACTGTATTAATACTCGTCTCTAAACCGACTGGCAAATTGCTCTTGTGAAAATTGCGACTGCCCTTATAAGGATTTCGGCAGATGAACCTGTCCTTAATCACCAGCGGAATCATAAACGTTGATGATATAATGTCCTAGAAAATCATTTAAATGACAGATTTTGAAACGAAATTCGATTTCTGTGGACGGTCTATTCTCCGCTGACGAAAATGAAAATTCGATTAACACAGTTATTGTGTGTATGTCATTCTTCGTTTGTAGTTGGCGAAATTAAATGCATATAGGTAAACCAATGGGTTACAAGCTACGTGTCGGGCATATCAATGAAAATATGGAACATTATGACTTCAGGCGAACTTTTAGTAGTGAGTTGTTAATGGAGATTTTGGGCAAGGTTTATACGTTCTTGCAGACTGAGTTTATATGTTTGTTAGACTTGTGGTTCAGTCAATTTGACAAGTAGAGCACATGGCAGTACAATCATGTCTGTCTACTACGGTTTGTTGAAAACAACCAATCGTTAGAGCTTGAACAGAGTAATACCGTAACGAAGAAATGGGAACTTTGAAATCCCAAATCAAAATTTCCTTTGTTAGGAAGACAGGTAGTCACTGGTATTATTGCTGGTGATAAAAAAAAATGTATTTTGAAAATGATTAGGTACCTGCATAATTGTGTGGTGTGGACATAACACTTGCATAACAACTAGCGCTATATATGACGTATACACACTGAAAGATGACTTACGCTTAAAAGTGACCTTCAAGTCGCGATATCTCTTTAACAGCACAAGGTTCTGTGTGCTGTCACTGTTAAAAGTGACCTTCAAGTCACGATATCTCTTGAACGGCACAAGGTTCTGTGTGTTGCCGTTAAAGTGACCTTCAAGTCACGATAGCTCTTTAACAGCACAAGGTTCTGTGTGTTGTCACTGTTAAAAGTGACCTTCAATCACGATATCTCTTTAACAGCACAAGGTTCTGTGTGTTTTCACTGTTAAAAGTGACCTTCAAGTCACGATATCTCTTTAACGGCACAAGTTTCTGTGTGTTGTCACTGTTCAGAGGAATTTAGCAATGTTTACAACTTGTCTGTATCATATATCAAGATGGCGGTTGGGTTTGCTTCTCCTTTAAAGCTAAATGCATCTAGCAATTAACAAACCGGAATAGGATTTGCCAAAAAAAGCATTAAACATTAAACAGAACCCTCCCTATAAACGTTGTTAATTTGATGTGTAGGTCTATTATCCTAATGTAAAGACTTCCAGCAATCACAAAGTGTCTTTGAACTAGAAATGCCGCCGTTGATGTCACTCGTTACTCGAGATAATGGCTCCTTCATTAACCTATTTTAGTGGCAGTTATGACGACGAGATGTGGAACTCTGGTAAGAGTCAGGAAAATCTCTTTTTTGTATGTGTGTGAGTGTCTTGTGTCTGTGTCAGTCTGCGTGCGTGCGTTTGTTTCGTATTCTGACTGAACAAAAGAATTCCAGGTCCTCTGATGTGATTTCTAAAGAATCACAACGTCCTCACAAGAATTATATTGTTAAGGGGTATTATTAGGGTTAGGGTACGTGGATTTGAACAATGGAAAAAAAACAATGGGGTCCTCGGTCTGAATGTAAAACACAGCTAAACATGTATCACCATCAGGAGTTTCAATTAATTTTCTGATTAAGAAAAAAAAAACATTGGTTCAAGCAAAGGACCAAATAACAGGTTTAAAAAGGAACGTATTACAACTTTTGACGTTTTCATCAAATGGTGCTCAGTTGTCTAATTGAAGTTGTAAGAACATGGTTTGGTTGTGTCAATTGGATTTACAAAACAATGGATTAACATTAAACGTAATGCCTACACTGAGGAACCCATGTCATCATCAATTTAGCCTTAATGGAGCATTCCAGAAATTAATATTATTTAATGGTGAATATCTGGAGAACCGGAATAGCTATACAAGCGCTTCTACATATCAGTTAAAATTTTCTTTTTCCGAAAAAAAAATCAAGAATAGTCACCCAGGAAAGAACGTGTACACGAAAACAAAAACAACTGAACGACTGATCCGCTCTCAACCCCAGTCCCCTTGCACCAAGACTGTGACTGTATGATCATTGTCAGGTGTGCATCACGGTTCCCCTAGCAGGGGAACATGATGATACTTTCAAAGAAAAGTCACCCAGGATAGAACCTGGCCACGTACTTACGACATTGCGGATGGAAATTTTTGGGGAAGTGAAAGAACTTATATAAAAAAGGTTAATGGGACTTTTTGAAGGAGAACGCTTATCTGCAACTATTTTACTCAGTAATTACATTAGTGAACCAAATGGATAAGAATGCAGAATAACATATGCTAGCCACCCCCTCTGTGGTTATACTTTTGTTATTTTCAGTAATTTTTGTTTGTCAATTTCGCCCGAAAAGTATTTATAATAAAATATTTAACGACCCCCAAAAGCAAAAAGTCCCCAATGCAACTCAAGATAGTCTACAAATATGCCTATATCTCAATTCTTCTTTATACCTTTGGAAAAGTATATTTATATATAAATATCTGATCATACGTAAAGCTACAACAGCAAGTCGTATGATCACTATTTACATTTGCCAACGCCAACAATCCCAACAAGTATCTTCCCTTTGGCTTTATATAGGTTGTATGAAACTGTGACGCTGTACCCAGAAATAAGACCCAGAAATAAACTGCGGCCTCAGACCGGCATCCCACAAGAGAAATGGCTGTAGAAGGATCGCTAACAACTGAAGGGATGGATA
>JAIPMN010013256.1:2517-15755 GCA_020650975.1 Apostichopus californicus | reverse complement strand
TATATATATTCCTATCTTTCCAATGCTAGTGCATCTTGCATTTCTGCAATGGTCTTGACAGGTACATTAATCTCTTCTTAAACACTTTTTCAAAGTAAAAACACACTAGACACTATACTAATATGACAATCGACATGGCAGTATACCTTTATAATAACGTCTAATACGTCTTGTACAGCATTATGTCATGTTTTCTATTGTTTTTTCTCTCAATATTCATGACATTCACGATCATTATGTTGCTCTTGAATTAAATAGGCCACTTACCTTTCAAGTGGCAATGGTTTTGCTCCCTCTAGATAAGTATGGTCAATTTGATGATCTCTGTATAGGATTAATGTTATAAGGTAGTGAATATACTATATTATTATAATACCTGCAATAAACTTTAACAAGTGGTTGTATGTATTTCAACGACAGACAAGCCTTCCTTCTAAGATGCGTGTTTATAACAATTTGGAATGTTCTCATCTCCACGCATTCTTCATATGGATGCGATGTTTCGACGAGCAACTCAAGCCGTTACTTCATCCAAGAAGAACATAAACAACAATATGTGCTTATCTAACGTAGTTTTTATTTCAAAAGATGAATTCATACCTTGATACTCCTCTGGTTTGATCATGCGCAGTACTGTCTGCTGGATGGTGTGTATCTAGGCTCTCGTGTCTGAAATATATAAGTAAATCAGACGACATTATAGATGCCACGTCATGTTGGACACGAGGTAAGGTATATAGCCCGATATGATGGGGGGGGGGTGCTGGGGGTGAGGTATGATCACATAGGGAGGGACTGTAATGTGCTAGTTGATATACATTTATTTCGATAAACGTGCAGTTTTATGTTCCATATTACGTTGTTTTTAAGTTGTCTTAACGTGTTGACATCATTCAAATTTAAGTCAAGTCAAGATGAGTGAAACGTCTGTCCCATAGGCAGATTCACATTACAAGACACTTCGAACTGCGCATGTCACATTTGTTTTTTATTTCTTACCAACCTCTGCACAACAGCCTCTATTAAAAGACATCACTATGGCAACTAAATAGCCAAAGTTATCACAAGGACATGTTGCATGTTATGCTATGTTTCTAGCAATACGAGGTATTAATGCGACGTGAACTTAAAAACGAAAGATGCTTGTGATCTTTATAGATATTACATTATTCTTGGTAGGTATTGCTTTGTTTACTTGATTATACCTTTCTGGTGGATCAGGTCCTCTGATATTACTCATGGTCGGTGATCTTCTTTCTCCTAAAGTAGAACAGAAAGGAGATGTGTATTATCTTGTTACACGGCAATATTTAGAAGCATCGGCGATGACGAAGATGACGAATAAAACACACGTGATATTTGATTACAGGTTTGGCGCTATTTATTATTTAAATCTTTAAGTTCTTTTTTTTTATATCTTAGTGTTACCTTCTTTGTTTTATTATCTAGTCTAACGAATGTATACGAAGGGAAATCACCTCTTAGGTAAAACCCATGTCTCACACAATGCATGTCTCACACAATGCATGTGAACACATGGCTCACACAATGCATGTGAACACAATGCATGTGAACACATGTCTCACACAATACAAGTGAACACATGGCTCACACAATGTATGTGAACACATGGCTCACACAATGCATGTGAACACATGACTCACACAATGCATTCGAACACATGTCTCACACAATGCATGTGAACACATGTCTCACACAATGCATGTGCTTAAACTGCCTACACTGTTTCTATCGTTTTCTGCTCACCGAGAGGTGTGTGTAACGATAGACGCAGTCAATAGTTTTAAATAAAGACAACATACACTAAGTTTAATGGGACTTTGCCACGTGGTTAACGCAGAAGTTAGATTATTACAATGAGGTATTTCGTCGCCTTCATTTTTACAACTTACAATAGTAAATCTAATTCCTGCTGGGATAAGGCATAGTTCACACTGCTGCAGATAATCTTCAATATACGTCGAGTGTTGACGTGATGAATCGCTACTGTAGTAATAGCATATACGTATGACAGTGAGGAAGCATATCAAATTTTAATGTCATACCGATATTTTACTTCTCATCACATTCACTCAACCTATTTCGTCAATGTTCTGTTAAGCTACAAAATCTCACAAATTACTCTAAATATCACTTCTGACGTTACTACAAATAGGGACAAAACAGAGTTCAACACATCTCATAGCGAGAGCTGCGAACATAAACTGATATAAAGAGTGATAATTTCAACAAACCATTTTCTTTCGTCTTCGAACCGAAGCATCCCATGATGCATCAATAAGATGTTGAATTCAATAATATCGGTAAATACAAAGCTAAACAATTGGTTGCATCTGTTCAAACAAGGGTCAGCTCAGCTGTTCCTCCTTTACATAAGACGGAACGAGACCGCTCAGTGAAAGTGAATCTGTTTATAGAAGAATGAACGTGATATAAGTCAGTCAGTCACTTTACTTCACTCCATCCTACATAGCACGTCTCTCATTTGGTGTCTAACTATAGCAAGTTAAAGTTTCAACGCTCTAATGGTATTTCTAAATAAAAATTATGGTATAACAGACTACAACTCACCTAGGCCTATAAACCTACATATAGCTAACAATGGTTGCATAATCTCTGTTGCTACTGCAGATTCTGAAATTATCAAGACTTTAATCAAACGACTCCTTGAATTGAAATTTAAGCATTTGTGAATTCCCTTTGAAAACATTAGAGAATTCAACTCCTTGATGAAGGAGCTAAGGTAATGGTAAATGCTACGAAGACTTGATCTATAAGTTGACAGGTCATAGTAAACTAATTCCAACAAGTGATTCAACTTTAACTATAACATTATAATATATTATGTATAAACCAGCTAATGACTTCTCCTTAACCACTTTCAGAATTGTACATGAAAACACAGCCATTAATATCCGTTACATGTTTGCTGCAACGGTATGCGAGCTGCCACTTACCTACTCACTTAACTTTTCAGTAACACCGATACTTGACACTGACTGCTTTAAGTACATGATGAAGCAAATATCAGCAGTCCCAGTAGATCATACCATATGGTTTGGAGGGTATGGTTTCATTTTGCCTCCATAAAAGATGACAGTAAAAGTCAACATTATAACTTACATTTCAAAGTTGTTTAGCGATGAAAGGTACGCAGAATAGTTTCCATGAGATCCTTATCAAGAGTAAACTGTATGAAACCTAAAATAATCCTTTTACTCAGTTTTCAGTGATATTGTGGACTTCAAGAAGACAGCGTAACCTATGGAAGGTACCACGCACGCACGCTAAACAAATAATATAGATATAGGTATTCTACTTAGAAATCCCCTTCGTTCACCCCGAAAAGCAATACTTTGAATAACGCATCCAATGCAAACATTGAACCTTGACTTCTACGTATTGATATACATAAGTCAAATCTCGAAAATACAATAATCGGAGATTAAACAATGTTTGCTGCCTGTAAATAAGTTAAGTCGCGGTTACGCCGTTATAAAGTGTGATGGATTGTTTGTGAGGTAGAACAAGGAATTGATACAACACAGCCCATATGACTTTGGTAACGGATGTACACATGCAGTGAAATATACGGTAGTCAAGAATATGCATTTTACATTTATCTCAAATTAGTTTCATTCACGGTGTTTCATTTATTTTATGATATATATAGGCTATACATTTTCAAGCCCATGTATGTCCCTTTCCCCTTAATAGCACTGTACTTATCAACGATCTCCATAATGGACTCAGCAACAATCTCTCATATTAGGTGAATAGACAAAAATCATATGAACGTTCACGTTGAATTCTCTCATCCAATAAGATATAATATGAGAATACGTGCAAAAAGAAGCCATGGAGAAACACATCCAGCATTGCGTAACTTAAGACAACCAAGTTTTACGTTGTAGCCCTCACATAAGAATGATCAGGTAAACACAAACCGATGATACTCGTGTATAAGTGCAGGGGTTGTTGTTTCAATAATGCAGGCTCTTCGTGATATAACTGAGACACCTGCAGTCGTAGGAAGGAAGGGTGCTTTTAAATAGATCTCAATCCAACTATAGAATGGTGACTATTATGATTTCAATTGGCTAAAGCCATGACCATTTCCTGGAGAAAAGAACCATTCTATTATAGGCTAACTCAGATGAGGTTTATTTACATATTCATAATGATACTGTAATAAAGCCACTGACTCCTTTATAAGTGATATTTAACATGACGGCTCGATCTGTCATTACAAGCTAATTTAATGATAAGTGGAACCGGGAGCCAATTTATCTATTTGCAGCTATGAAGTAAACTACACACAAATATTAAATTGATATAAATTAATCAAGCATAAGTAAGTATAATTTGGCCTAAGACTTGCTACTATATTTGATACAGAAAGAACGAGCAACTTGAAGTGAGAAGGACTTTTGAGTGGAAATACATACCTCCTATATTACGTACACATCTTTACGGTACATGTTGTTAAAGTAATACATGCAGCGTTTGATCAGGGGCGTATATTCATCACGTTTCCATGGATATGTATATAAAGCGAGTTCGATGTTAGATATTGCTGGTTTAACGTGCAATTATAATATGAGTTAAACCCACAAACCTACATATATGATAAAAAACAAGAATTATATTTCTCTGGAAAATATTTCAAAGTCTAGTTGGGGTCCCGAGGGTAAAGCCCACAGTAGCTACAACGTTTCTAAATATATCTCTTATATAGTGAGCTTTTTCTTTGTCGTTCCCGTTTCGTACTTACTTAGTTAATGTGGTTGACCAGTCTCTTCTTGTTGCAACAGTATCAACCATAGTTTGCAGTAACGTACTGTCTGGCAGTCCTTCTACAATAACCTCCATGTATGTGTGCATTGAACAACCAAACAGCAAAACTGCAGCGTGGTTTCGATGATACTACATGAATATGATATGAACGTGACACACTGGGCTGTAGGATAAAGCCAGGATAAACAACATACTGCAATATAAGTAGTACAGCAAAAAGCATTGAGATATGACAAACAATATTCACATTGGAAACTGATGACCGAGATGGAAGCTTTTCTTGTATTCAGCATACAGGTTGATCTCTACCAAAGACAATAGGCTTCTTCTACTCAATGTGGTACACGAACAAGCCGTACATATTTTAGCAGGCGCCGGGCGATTTTTACTCCCTGGTTACCAAGATTTTGCTTCTGGTTTGCCTCTAAAAAATCTAACTAGAAGACAGTTAATTTTCTTATATAGCGCCTGGTAATTTCCCCAACCTTACTACATCCAAACCTGGACTTTTTATTTTGCACTGAATTTCGAAAATTGCGAAATACGACGGTAAACTTCAACAACGGAAGCAAAGATAATACCGATGATTCACAATATCTTCCATTCCAATAGCAACGTTGTATGTGCCAACAGCACAGCGTTCATTACACACATTTGTGCACAGGCATGTGTGCAGCGACGTATATGGCAACTCCAAAAGTTACCGATAAACTTAAGTCAATGGAGATTTGGTCGAGACTTCTGATTCTTATCTTCGGATACCCTTAAGCTAACTTCCAATGGCCAACAGCCTCTCCTATTCTTATGAGGCGAAACGCACATTTTATCTAATAGGCTGGTCGGTGGGAGATACGGTAGATTAAACAACAAGGTTTCGACAATTTGACCCCTAGTGACTAGAAATGACCTCCACCAAAAACAGTAGGCTTCTGGTTCTTAATGTGTCACAACTACATACTAAATATGAGATAGGTCCAAGCTTCCCTTCTTGAGATATCATGTTTAGAAGGTTTTCACAATTTGACCCCTGGTGACCCCACATAACCTTTGACCTCCCCCACAAACAATGTGCTTCTTCTACTCAATGTGGTACTGCTACACACTAAATATGAGTTTGGTCCAAAGCTTCCCTTCTTGAGATATCGTGTTTACAAGCAAGTCGTAACACACACCCATGCGCACATAGTGTGTAGATATTCACATTATCGAGTAACGAGTAGTGTTAAAGTTGGGCTGAGTTCTAAACCCTGAAAATGCTGAGTGCAGTTTACAACATTTGGCAAAGAGCTAAACAGCACAGTCACCGGGAGGATATGAATACTCCTTTATCCCTTAAAAGTTATCCAGCCAGGGCAGGAGCAGCCTTGCACCCATCTTTTCTCCGTCTCCATACATATATCACCAAAAAAAAAACAATTAGGTGCTCGTCTTGTCTGACCTTACTCCCATTTCTGCTCCGGTAGTTTTTTCTTTCTTCCTTAGCAATAAATTTGATACACCAATTGAATCGAGTGAAAATTTTCCAAATTCTGCAGGAGCTGGGCTTAGGCCAGCTCGATCAGTTCTTATTAACTTTACAATCTGGCAAATAATCCCTCTGCGTAAACTTTCATTTTGCTAATGAAAGTATTTACGTTGTTCTCTGTATGAAGGTTATGATTACACATACTTCTTGAGCATTATTGGTACTAGGCAATATAAAAGGCCCTTGTCATCATTAGCTGATACTTTGAACCTACTAACTATTAAAATAATAGCATATTACAATCTCGTATCTCTGGTCGAAGATATGCTTGAGAGATCGCTAGTATAGACTCCGCGAACGCAAAGTAAAATACCCTTTCACAGAGGTCCTTGTATAGGCACGACGATAATGAGGATTTCTCCATGCATATATGATGGGATTAATGAATGAATTGCAGTAAGCTAACATTTCAGTTTGCAAGATCAATAATGACTTCACGTCGCGTAATACGTTTCAATATAAATTTAGCACATGCCGGCAACCAGCATAGAGTGTGCGTTATTAAAACGATACCGGAAGTGACGGTTGCACGCCTACGCCCTTTTCTCTGAAAACGAGACTGTCCCCATTTGATGCTTTAGATTCCTTCCTCACAAATGCTATGTAGAATATTCTACAATAGATGCAGATCATTAAAACCAAAGAGAAGGCAACAAGTACATAAATTGTAATCCAATCTGCCTCGTACAGCTGAAGTTCACACACACATTGGTTTGGATCTCCACCGATATTTAACACAGGAAGGGAACCCATTATTAATCTACAACACCAAAAAAAAACATGAAAGTAACAAAAGCGAGTCGGTGTCATTATGGTTGAATACCGCAGTGGTTGGGCGACTGCTATGTATCGGTCTGCTGTCAAAGCCATCATGTGAAATGTCGTATAGTTGCATCAAAAACAAACACAGGAGTGAAGAGCAAAGATCGCGTGAAGGAGCGAGATGTAAGTTCACTGATGACTATTCGGTTGTACACGGCCGACAGTATCGCCATTAACCGATTCAAAGATCTACCACAGCCAATCCCAACAAAAGTAGTTGTTAATAATTCTACGTACTCCTACTTTAGGAAAGAAAATACTACTAGAGAATTGCCGATCATACATGATCAAGAACACAACACGACTTAATCAGTTATTATTAATTCTTTTCTTCAGCAGAGCAGTAACAGATGATGCAGTTTCTTGTAAATTATGCAATATCAATGTAAAAAACCGTAATGTTTGTCATACATATGTATTTAGTTTGTGGTAATTCAAAACAAAGTAAGTACAAAATGATCAACTCCAAGAAGATCGTTCCAAACCAAGGGTAGCATTACAAAATGAATTACAATAATGTCACCAATGTACCAGCATTTTACACTTAAAATTCATACCAAGAGAGATCTAGCTCGATCTATAGCCGCTTCCACCTAATTGGTTTAACTGTTGAGTGCACCATCATCACTACTTCAACGTCATCAAAGAACATTTCTAAAAACAACACTTTATGTTTATAAATAATGAAAGAGTTCTTAAAATATGTAAGCAGCACTAATAAATGGGATGCAACCGACCATTAAAAGAAATTAGATAAACAAAGATAAATGGATGAATGCATGGATGAACAGAAATGAGTGGAATTGTTGAATCAAACCGCGAAAAGTACGACCAATCATATTTGAGGGAAAGAAAAAGCTATGTATCTAAGGGAAGGGGTGGGAGTAAGGGGGGAAGAGGCAGGGTAGGGGAAATTTGCCCCAAGCGAAAATTCAGAGGAGAAACGGGGACGGCAAATTAGGCAAAAGAACGATCAATAACTAAGAAATATCTATGATACTCTGTAGCTTACTTGTTTCTATAGCAGGGCGTGATCTGCATTTCAAGATATTTTCCTTATTAGTCATACTAAGCATTGCACGAGATTTTTTTGAACAAGTTAACCTTGATTCAGTCTATGACACTTTTACTGTTTCGTACGAAAATTGAATATCATCTTTTTATAAAAGCACAACCTCTCCATGTAGGTCAATATAATGTACATATATGAAATACCTGTGCGTTTAGTTCCCTAAACATGCGAGGGTTGTTCATCTTTTAATTCAGAAAGAAATATAATGGAATAAGAAACCGATTTTCTTTCTCTAACAATGGACCACCGGGTATGACAATATCCATAATCAGTGGTAAGGAATTCAATCCGTTCTGCTATATGTATATAATCTTCACAACGTCCGGAGAATTCCGTCGATTTTAGCCATGGTTAGTAGGAAGTAAAACTACTTTTAGTTTGAAAATGTTCAAAAGTTAATCGTGTAATAACAGTTTCACTTCACACACAGTTTCGATGAATATACTGTCACACAAATGCCACACCGCGTATAGAATACAGATGCCGATTTCAGTGTATTATTCAAGGTTGCAAGTTTTCTTTTTCTTCAGATGGAGTTTTATGGTTTAGCTTCACTGCTACTCTGCGATGGTGGGCTTAACTTCTCAGAACTGTTATTTCTTTCCCTTCCTCCATATTTCAGCATTTTTGTGAAAGCCAAAAAGTCAAATTGATTGTTTTTAATGGGTGCCACCATGAAAATGTCATCAACTTGTTCTTCTGTCATACGATCCCCCATGGTCATTAAGAACTCCCGTAGATTAGCTTCAGGAATCAGTCCTATGAAGGAACCAGTAAAAGTGGTTAATAACTTCTAACTACAATACTGGAGACGACTTGTGGTCCTCCAAAGCTAATGCGGCAACCAGACCAACGTGTAGTCCGTTTCAGAGCCTTAATTATGCTAACCATTATTGATCAGAAGAAATTAGCTTGAAAGCGATCCATAATTGACATTAATGAGTCGGCTTTAGAGTATTACACATGTTTACTATTTGTTCATTTCTTTAATGGAGGTGGGATTTGCAAATGCCGATTCTAAAATATTGAACCCCTAAATGTTACCTAATTATTGCATTGGTTTCAGTTTCCACAATGTTAACATTCTACCTTAAAAATATGAAAAGAAAAACAAAGAGAAAATAAAAGATTTACAAAATAACAGCTCCTAGACTTGACTTGTAAACTAGGATATCCCACACGAAACATTCAAATTACTGTGGAACGTATTCCAAGTTTTGATGGGGCTATTGTAGATTAACGTTGTAGTACTTTCAGACAGGTCTCTTGTGGCTGTTTTAATTTAATCAAAGAAACACAATCAGATAGAACTTCAATTACATTGTAATGTGTTTCTTAAGCCCGGATGGGGTCCTGAGGCGAAGCCCACGGAGGGTGTGACCTCTTAGCTAGACTAGTTTCATCATATCTGGGAAATGAAGAGTGTTTCAGTTTTGTTTACCGAGGCTGGTTGCGAGGGATGCAAATAGAGATAAAGCATCTGGATTAGGGAATTCCCATGCCCCCTGGCGCCAACACTGTCCATATGCACCTTACATTTTTAGTCTCTTTAACTTCCTATAACCTCCCCTCCTCTCTTGATCCAGACCTTTATCTTTTAGTACCCGCAGTGCTGCAGAACACGTGGTTGCAGTTTTCATTACCTGTTTGTGTCTCATCAAAGCAAGAGAATGCGTTGAGAATAACCTGTTCAGGATCAATACATGAAATCTTCTCAGAGATCAATGTTAAAAACATCGTAAAGTTTATTGCTCCAGGGGCTTCTTTTAACATGTCTTCCAAATATTCATCAGTTGGGTTTTTGCCTGTAAAGAAAGAATACATTGTCAAATAGTTCAAGTCAACGTGATACAGAGCTGGTTTCTCAGTACCGTTATTTATTAGACAAAACACATCAAATGGATCCGCTTCAGTGCTACGGTAAGAAAATCTGAGCTTGTTCTCAAGTACAGTATTGTTCAAATGACAATAAGCCTGATATTATTTCACTTAAATGGCCCTCTTTTTGAACTCATACTAACAGAGATTATAAAAGATTTTACATGGAGCGTCTATATTCAGAGAAGGAGCAGGATTTCAATGTTTTCAAGTTCGATCCCTTTCCGTTCGTCCATTTTTCGTTCTTACTTTCTTTAATTGGAATATTGAATAACAGCAATTTTTAATTGATTTACTATTTTCCCTTTCACACTGTTATCAGTTCCACATGGTTTCAACATATCGGAGAGTTTACCTACTTTATCAGCCCTCATTTGTTTTGATTTTGGACAATCGTTGTCAATTTTTGTCCGCCTATTAACAGTATTTATTATTTCATAAGAGGCAGATTATTTTTGTTCCTGTTTGAGCGGATACCACATGAATTTTGTTTATTTAATTTCTGATCGGCACATAGACATAGACATAGACGTCGGAACGGTAAAGACTATACACTTGCGAATAATTGGAGACAATTTCTACTTCAGCATTTATTGAAAATAAAATTTGTTTGTGTTTGAAACATAAGAACAATTTCCGTAACGTTCTTTCGAACAATATCAGTTATGTACTTAAGAGGCAAGTTTGTTAGTATATTGTTTAAATTAAAGTTGACAATTGTTGAATGAATATTGTAACCAACATGTATCGTTTACATAGTCACATAAAAACGGTTCAAGGTTTCCTGTTTATTCTATGTTCTGTTATTTCCTGTTAATTGTTTTTTGTTGTCGGATACTTCTGTTATACTGTTTCTTTCAAACCTGGTTCTAATCATACGATTGTCCATCTGTCCACATCTATTAGTAATTTATTAATTTATCATTCACCCACTTATCCGTCCTTCCGTCTGTCCAACCTTCTGTCATTTGTGATCGTTTATTTTCTCACATTCATGCAAAAATATTGAGCATGCAAAGTTTCCATTTCACCTAGAGAAGCAAGAACGTCCTGTAAATCCTCTTTGTCGATGAAGCCATCCTTATTCTGATCGATCATGTTAAATGCTTCTTTAAATTCTTCGATCTGATTCTGGTCAAACTTCCCGAATATGTTTGACATCCTTGCTCTTCTAGCCCGTTTATCTCTTTCTTCTAGCTTTTTCCTGGGCGTTGGACTGGCCATGATTCAGATAATTCTGAAACTAGATATCAGATACAAGGGCGTCACTGGATAATTAAATATACAATAAATACGTTCTGTAAAGGCCGATGTTGATTTCGGGGAAACGTTGCTTCATTATGCATCCCATCACGCAAGTCAAACATATGCAGTAGGTGCACGAATAAAATAAATTCATTGCCATAAATCCTGCTGTATTATATACATAATGTAGTTTACCATCTGTGTGGAAATCATTGCATCTGTCAGAATAATTCTCTTCCATGGGAATAGTCAAAACTAAGGCAGTGGTTAACTAAAACGTCTATCGATTTCATGAGGATGTATGCAACGATGAATGTGCTCACAAGATTTGTTATCTTAGCCTAGGTACCGATTACTCGGTAAGTAGTTAATATCTTCAAATAAGCCTATGAGAACGAATCATAGTTTACGTGGTCAATAACGAAGTTCATCAGTGAGTAGCAATGATTATACACTATTGTCACATAACATGCAAAAACTAGGCAGAGCCTACATGGATCGGGGCAGTTCTTCTTATGTCAGTGAACAATTAATGCAAGGATAATACCATGTACATAAACAATGCAAGGCTAATACCATGTACATAAACAATGCAAGGATAATACCATGTATATAAACAATGCAAGGATAATACCATGTACATAAACAATGCAAGGATAATACCATGTACAAAAACAATGCAAGGCTATTACCATGTACATAAACAATGCAAGGATAATACCATGTACATAAACAATGCAAGGATATACCATGTACATAAACAATGTAAGGCTAATACCATGTACATAAACAATGCAAGGATAACACCATATACATGAACATATTCTCTTGAAGGTAATTGTTGACATGACGGAGATTTTCGAAGAGATCTATAGAGAGTGAGTTGGGGGAGGCGGGGGGGGGGGAGGGGTTGCCATAAAACTTTCCCTATTATAATATAGTGTTGTTCTGTGTGAACTCCACCATAATCAATTATGCGTACATGTATACTCTCTTTTCCGTTCAGGTTTCATCCTGCTGATGGTCAGAGGATATATCCGACATTTATTTTCCATTACTCCTATAAAGCATCCAAATTACGTGTGTTGCTTGTCTTCCTCTTCACTCGAATCACCAAACTGCTATTGTCTGTTTTACCTCAAATTTATAATTTAACCTGCAGGAGCCGTGTCTTGCACGGCTCGAACAGGAATGTTCATTCTGACCATGCATTGTTGACGATAGTCGTTGTACACACTGCAATACATTACTTGAGACATCTCTTTTTGTTACTTTGAATAAATATACCTGGGTATTATCTTCCCTGTACAACACCTGGTATCTTGTGTAGGTGTCTTGATTTCTCTCTTGATATTTGTGCGTAAACATATTTTATTATATATACATTGTTAAACGAACGTTGTAAGGAATTTTTTACAGGTTTTATACAGCGAATAGTAGTAAACGACATGTCTGCTAATTTGAATGCTATCACTTCGTGAACAAGGTTTTCCAAGTTTACGACCTAATTTCGTAAACTTTTAAGCATTACATGTACATTCTGTGAAAGTCCATCAAGTTTCAGGCAATACATATACAATACGTGTGAATGCCTGTCAGCACAACTTCAATCTTCGGCATAGAATTATACCCAACTACGGAAGCGTAGAAGGGACATGGTGATGAAAGAGAAACAAACTCGTCAAAATGACAAAATTCAGAAAAATGACGTTTTGCCGAGTTTAACAACTCGTCAAAACGACAAAATTATTAAATTTGCCGAGATGCAGCAAGTCGTCAAAATGACAAAATTCTGAAAATTGACGTTTTGCCGAGATACAACAAGTCGTCAAAATGACAAAATTTTGAAAATTGACGTTTTGCCGAGATGCAACAAGT
>JAIPMN010013254.1:0-11867 GCA_020650975.1 Apostichopus californicus | reverse complement strand
CCCCCCCCCCCCCCCTCATTCGATTTTAAAGATCGTGTCTTCATCATAGAAGATGATACTGGTGGTATCGATTTAACCTAAATATGCAGAACAAATTTCATTACTTTTATTAAGCAACCAACTTCAGCCACCGGGTTTTCTTTTTAAAAGATTAGTTGGCTTTTCCAAAAATTTCGAAGTTTCTTTAAGTCAACGTTTCAAAATAACACTTTTCATTAAGACAAACAATTGAGTCTAACAGAAAGTTATCAATTTTTTTGGGTATTTAAATATAAATTTAGAACCTTTTACAATGTCATTCCTTCTGTTTGTTTTCATTGTTTATTTTACTAATTTGTTTGTAAGTGTTTTAATGACGTACATTTATCTTAATTATTGCGGGAATTTCAATTTAAGTTTCTGTTTATTCTTACTTTATCCACCGATGAGGTATAAACAGACAAAAGTATTATGTTTATAATAATACATTAACAACATAATAAGCGTAATAACGTATACGGATGGCAGCAATTTACTTAACATGCATAATTTTAATGATACAGATCGATTAACAACAACAACACAAACACTCTCCATGATTAGCAAAAATATTAATGTTAATAATGTACAGTTTTCATTTTTAATCGCAAAATGTACTAATATTCCTAATTTTGTTAGATTAGACAAACAATTCTAGTTTCAAAGAATTGGTCTTTACCTAAAGTTAAACGTAATGGTAAATATGTCTTTCATTCTGAATTTGGGGAAAATGAAAATACCATGAACCTTGTAGCAAAGTATCAAATTCCCTCTTAGCCAACTTGAATAGACGTATTGGTTTAACCAGTGAGAAGTGAACATAACATAGTATAGTGGGAAATTAGTATGAGAAAATTATCCCAACTGGCTCTAAAGGTACCAATATTTAGGGCCAAAATCGGCGCCATTGTTGGTAGCAATCACGCTTTAAAGAGAATCTATGTCATTGCATATCCTTCCGAATTTTCAAATCCCTTGTTACGTTTATTTTTTACTTTGTGACTACTTTTGAACTATTGACATCGCAGTTGATTTCATAATTAAAGCGTTTTGAAGAAAATACAAACAGTAAAATCCGCAAATTGGTTAATTACCTTAAACTAATGAAATTGTACCGCAAATATAATTATGTCCAAGTACCGTATTTTATGTTTAAATTAAAACCAGAGCAGATTTTGAAACTGGGCTACACCCTATATAAAATTTATATGACACCAGAAAAAAAGCAAATTAGTAAGTTAACTAGCAATTATGAAGGTAATTATGAAGATATATTGCATAAATATTTTATTATGTCAAACAAATTCTTCAAAAGATTTTATTGAAGGTCAAGCACAATTGTAGTAATCAGCCAGTCCGAACTAACCACGTTTCACAAATAGTTATATGCTGGTACATCAATTTTATATATCAACCTGCAAGCCATTAATAACACAGGTATGATCCATTTCAATTAGGCCTAGATTAAGTAACTATAGTTAATTTTTTTTCACTTCAGTTTGAGTTTGTGGTTCAAATTTTTTAGTTCCCTTCTGGAAAACAACGGTGAAGAAAATATGAAATTTTGGAAAAGGATTTGCTTCTATTTGTTTCTTTTCACTATTTCAAGAAAAGTCATAGAATCTTCCCATCGAGGAAATGTAGCAATAAATATGGGCTTTTATGAAATAAACAGAAACAAGGCGAAAGATTACTTAAAAAGTATCGTTGACGGCGACTACTGCATGGGCAAAAAATAGCCTACAATGAAACACATGCTTATTTTTCTAATATAATAATATATTGCCTAGAACGCTACTCCAAGTTAATACAAATTTATTCAAATTAATCTAAAGAAAAGGGAATGTTAACTTGTACTGTGAACTTTACAGATCATTTAGTATTTTTCTTTATATTAAACGATATTTGGCTTTCATTGTGTCATTTCTATTACAGATTTGTTTCGAAGGCCGACGTTATAGTTTCTTATAACCAATTTACGCGACAGTGTATATATAAAGTAAAACAAATTTGGAATTTGGAATTTGTGCTGGATAAATAACAAAGCACCTGACTTAAGTTTTAAGTTGACACATCACTTGTAAGAATTATATAGTGTCACATTATGTCTAAGAATGTTATTAAATTTAAACCAAAAGAAAATGATCTGTTTGACATAGACACGTTTTTTTTATTGTAGCTGTGTAAATAAATTTGGGAGTTTCAATTTGAAAACCAAGAGGATTAAAGTTCTAAGATTCTATTAAGTAAAAAACATTCGTCTTTATATAAAAACCAATAATTTTATGTTATTAAGATTGGACTGAATCGTTTAGTCTCAATGTTTTCGTTTGAATTTCATATTTTTATTATCAATTAAAATTTTGAAGAAGTTAAGTGACAACAAATGTTTTTTAGTGGCAATTGTCTTGAGTTATCCAGAATGGTACCCAAAATTAAAGATAAATGCCGATTAAATACTTTTTTCCATTTATGCTTCAGTGTTTAACTTCTGTGGTACTTCCAGGGTGGTGTGATGTAAATAAATGTTTTTTATTATAATCTTGTCCCTGTGGGTGGTATGATGTATATTTTTGATCTTGTCCTTGCGGCAACATGCATCAACTATTCTATTCATTATCTTCAACTCCACAGAATCTCCCCTAAACGTAGTTACCAACCCTATACCCGGGGTGACGTCACATAGTGCCATATATGTATTATTATGTATGGTACGTTGTCAACCGATGTTAATGTCGACGAGGATGATTGTCACGAGAATGTTGGACACAACTCCTTTCGACTTGTCAGGCTGTTTGTTTTAACTTCGCGAGTAAAAGATGGGGCACGTGTTAATTTATTATTACGCATGTTCACTGACAGCCAGGAGCCCATTTTAAACCCTTTACTCAGTGAGGCCACTCGCGTCGATAACATAACAGAAGACGCAGGAATTGTGAGAATACAAGACGGAAGTGACGTACTGGCTTTCCAGATCTCACAGGGAGGGTGCCCCGACGGAGAGGATGACAATCGAGTTCAAGACGAATGGAGATCCATTAGGGATGATTTGTGGAGCTCCTATCCGAGACCGATGGATTGGTCAATTTGTGATCACGTGGGCTGGGAAACGTCTTTTTGCCGTGCTTTGTCACCACATAAATGTTCCCTATCGCGCTACAACGGTGACTTTTGCATTCTGTTTCAACAAAGTGAGCACAAAACGCCGATGTTAGTCTAATATGAAGTTGATCAATGCAACAGGGATGTTTCTCAATGCATTGTTGCTTGGCAAAGAATTTCCACAACTTATACCTGTTTGATGCCCGATAAAGGAGTAGGGAAGTTGGACAATATCTCCCTGCTTGGCGGACAAGTGTTGGATGGTAGAACATTCAACGATTTTTACTTTAAACATTTTATCACTTTAACTCTGGAAATCGTTTTATTCGTCGGTAAACAATTTTGAGTGTGTGTTACACATTTTGGATATATGTCGAAAGATATGAGGCAGTGTCGAAATTCTTGCATAATTTGGGACAAAAATGATAGCCTGGAGACTAAACAGTGGTACAGAAAACAGTGCTAGATATACACACATTTTTACTGAGCTTCGTAGGTGTAACAGCGTGTTTTTCAGCATGTCCTTGGCATGTATACGTATCGTGTATTTACATGCCTATTATCTATAAGTGTTTGCAATCTATGTGTTCACAAGTTTTCGTGGTGTTTTAAATAAACCACGCACGCAATCTTGCCTGAATTATTTTACTACAGTTAGTTCACGAGTCCCTTTAAAGTCTTTTCGATTAACAACCGCCTATTATTTGCAAGGTGGGGTGTTGTTTTCCAATGGTTCTTGTAGTTATCTGATTTTTCGGTCTTGGGTTTGTTCTTGTTTTTACATTCTTCATAAGTGTACCATTCTTTTCATACTTTCATACTTACAAACTCATCTGCATGCCCTTCGTGTGGGGTTTTCTCCCTGCAGGCCAACATCTGTAATCTATACGTTTTAAGTTATATGTTGTTACATTCCGAATAAATGTGTTAATAAGGGCAATACAAGTTTTTATTCATTATCTATAATGTTACTTGCAGTCAGTAAGGGAAAAACAGAAAGTTCAGCGGACACTTCTGCGGGAGAAAAAAACTTTGATGTTTTATTTTAAGTTCGAAAGACAAAATCGATCAGGAGTTCTATTACTCTGTACCAAAAGCTAGTTAGTTCTTAAATGTGTAGACTATGTTAACATTGCCTTTAATTGTCTTCATTAAATGTTCAGCATAACACAGCATCATCTAATTAATTGATTTCTGTAACAGAAATGGGAACAGTAAGAATGTATAGGCAATAGGAAATTTCACCAGTAAAAATAAAAGCGATTTTTAAAAATAGCTCAGTGTAAGACCAGGCATCCTCATTACAACACTAAGTCTTGATTCTTTTCAATTCAAGCAAGGGATTCGGAAGAAAAAAATATTTAAGAAAAACGTGACTTGACAGGAATTTACGAAAGGGGGTTGGGAAGGAGACCCGGGGGTTTATAAAGGACTCGTGTGAAATATGGGAGAGAATTATTTATATACTCATTTTCATAATATGCGTAAGAAAACTTTCAAAAATTGACACTGCGGCATATATTTTCCGGGGCCCGATCTGGCTCTCAAGTAACTGCTTGTTGTTAGCAATTAACTCACCAATAAACCACACAGAGAAAGACTTTTTTTTGTAACACAATATTATGTCAGTAATGTAGCATTGTTTTAGATTTGCGTTCCGTGCATGATTTAACTTCTCACGCAGATTGCATAGGAACTCGCAAAATATGCGTCAATTTGGGTTTTCTTGTACCGAAAAACGGATGCGAAATGGGGGCGTTGCTGATATGCATGGCCATTGTATAACCTACTTATAGCTACGCTACATATTTCTTTCTCGGGTCCTTAACCGGCACAAGCAGCTACATGTACATGCAGGCAAAACTCTTATACGTTCTACATAATGAACCATAATATATATTAATAAAATATCTTTAAAAAGCACTAAACTTGGAGTTTGTAACTCTATTCATGTGTAACGTACTTTGTATAATACAAAGTAATTTTGATAAGTGATTTTCATTGACACACCTTTTTGTTACCATAGCGACGATTTGCCAATATATCGTATCTATACTAAGTAATTATTGCAAAAAGGTAGCTTTATGAGATCGTTGCTTAAGTTTTACAAAATAAATTTTCGATCACTTTAGGCTAGTATAGCCTATACCTCTTTGCACATTGAATTTATTCGTAATAAGCAAACCGAAATATAATAATTGTAATTATTGCTAAATTGAAAACTGATTTGCTTTTGTTTTTATCTATATTGGCATAGCCGACCAACCGACCACAAAGGACGCGCTGATTCAATGTATGGACAAGCACAAGACGGTAATAAAACTGAAAGGTCTATAAAACTGAAGGGTGTCAGCCACGTCGGAAGCATGAACCTGACATCATTTCTTGCATGGGTAGTTTTATCAAGATAAAATACGCTGATTATTATGTTCTATTTACATTGTTCTTCAAAAGATTCTTAATAAGCCGTTATTGCTGTTGCATAGTAATGCAAATGGTGTACACACTTTCCTATTTTATTTGTTTTAATAAAACACTCAATTTGTTTTCATGCACGATAAAATGGCTTGATTCATTTTCCTAAAGTAACAAAACACAGCACTTTACCGCAGAGTGGAGAGTGTGTCAAATGCATTAGCATGGAACACTTTATCCTTCACTGCATTGCTGATATGTAGGCTACAACCATGGAGTTACAGTTGTACAAGCACAATATGAAAATCTTGTTTTATAACCATGAACAGTTTTAATATAAATTGAAGAGAGAAGCCCCTTCACGTTTTAACTTTCTTATAACGCTCTCGTGAATTCAATAGAGTCAATGTCAATATTGAGGGTGAACTGTCTTCACATACACTTCTAAATTTCTGCTTTTCTGTTTCCACATTTGATATTTCTGGAATTTCTTAGGTCTAGTGAGATTTAGAGACCGAAATCTTTACTTTTAGTTTATCTTGCGTGAAAGGGTGTGATATCATGTAACGTGTTCTGGATACCAACAATTATCTGGACATGTCGCGGAATTAGAGTCATCCAAAAGATTAAAGTTAGCCTATATACTTCTCTAGAAGTGTTCGTTTTGACATAGACAGTGTTTATTGAGGAGCAAGCTCCGTTTTGGTATTAGTGGTTCTTACTTAAGTTAGTAGTTGAAAATTGAAAAGATTATTCTGTTATCTTTTCATATTTCATGGTTTTATATATTTAATGTGTAGATGAATTTTAATGATAACGTTATGTTTATTTTCCAATCAAAATCTCGAGGACAAATAAGTCATTAGCAAATAACTAGATACGATTAGATACCTCAAATGTTAGAGAAAAAGAAAGACGGCATTTCATTACTAAATAACTTCAAGTCTTCACTTTTACATACGAGAAAATTGTGTAACTCTTTCGTTAATAGAGACAAAAGCCAAACTGTCATATTTCAGCTTATTTTATTGAGAGCTTTGTGAATAACACCTCTCTAAGAAGGCTAAAAAGTTTTTTTAAAGTTTTTTTTAGAGATATCCCAAGTTTAAAAGTCGCGTTTGGGAGCTGTTGTTTTTGTACATGTGTGATATCATAATGCCGCTAGGATCTATATTTACCTTATACTTTCTGTTTAAAGTTTATTTTTTCATATTTTCATATTTTCAAGGTATAGAATGTTGACATTGAAACGAATGTCACCTTTAGGTCATGTTAATTAAGATCTTCAATATGTTTAATATTCAACATTTTTAAAATTCCATTTCCATTATAGAAAGTAAATATTAAGTGTGATAAATATCGATAAACATAGGGAACTGAAGCATGTGGTTCAGTGACATATTATTTAGACTTGATCAAGTCTTCAGCCTTGTAAATGAAGAAACATTAAGTCCATGATATCTCCCAAAATGTAATATTTTTTTCACCACAGCCATCTACATCACTAGGTTTGTGTCTCCTTTAAGAAAATTAAGTTCAAACTTGTTTTACTTTATTGTTATGCTTATCCTATTATTAACGATATTATTAACTCTTTAAAACTATTACATTTCTTTCCTCATATATTCCTTGAATTTGATTTGATTCTGAATCTTTGATTATTTGTAGTGAATGGATCAATAAGTGACGAAGCCTATGAAAGCTTTCATGTTAAGTAATTAACACATTGTTGTCTTAGAAAAATAATAAATGTTGATTTTTAAGTATATGATAATGCATCATGTGTCTTTATTCCACATTTCCCCGGCCACTATGTTGACCACGTTCCGAAAGGCCGTTCACCCCTCCCCCCCCCATACCCCCACACCTCACCCCCTCCTACCCATCCTTCGGACCTAATATCCATCTCATCAGGCCAAGTAGTCACCCATTGTTCAAATGTTTACATCGTTGTGACTGATTGCTCTCTCCCACTGGCACCAGGGACGTGTGGTAAACAACTCACTATAGATGGAGATTGGAAGGTAGAGCTTGCAAGCGCGTACTTAATTCGTTTAAATACAAATTAAAGAGAGTTTACTTCAACTTATACTGAGATTGAGGTTCCTCTTTCTTTCTTTTCTTTTCATTCCTTTCTTCCTTCCTTCTTTTCTTCTCTTTTTCTTAGTTCTTCTCTTAATTCTTTTTGTAAGTTATTGTGTACTTTATGTACAGGGAGTGTATCACTAGGTGAGTACACAAGGGCTTCTCGATACACTTCCTTTCACATTCCATAACTCTCTGTATTCGCTACATTTGTTGTATATATGTTATGAAAAAACAAATAAAATAAACGAAATAATTATACTGGCTGCGGCGTTAATGAGAATCACTTTCACACCGAGGAACAGTGTTTGAATACTTGTATACGAGGTGTGAATTATATTCCCCACAGAGGCACGCAGCCATGAATTCTGAGTTGGAGGGGCACCAACAATTTTAAGGAGACTGAGGTATTACACTTATGTATTGTAAGTTGTTAAATTGTAGGCATGTTGGTAGCACATAATGGGTTGCACATTTATTCAAACGTTGGGGTAGGGAGTGGTAGGGTAGGGTAGGGTAGGGTAAGGTAGGGTAGTGTAGGGTAAGGTAGGGTAGGGTAGGGAACGGTAGAGAGTATGTCTTGACCATGCGGTTGTGATAAAAGTATGCATCGCTGCTGTAAAATGACTTGTACATAGCGGCGACAAAAATATAGTTTATAAACTAGGACGTTCACTTTGGGAATAGCTACCTCATCTGAAAAGCCGCATCTGTTCACAACCATGGGAGCACCAATGCGTGTATAGCTGCCTTATTGTTACGGTCCGTTTATGAGGGCACAAACAAATATTGCTTAGTTGGAAATCTCGTATAAAAATACGTAAAAATTAGTCAATATCATGGTTGCCTGCAGAAAAGTACATTCCTCCTAGAGTGGTTCCTAACTATTGTAAAGGCTTTGTAAAACGCCAGAAATAACTCCTTTCTGCATTATATGATATGATTGATCATAAAAGAATCCCGCCTCAAGTGAATTGTTTCCATTAAATGGAGGATAATAATTAAAGGGATATTGTGACCAAGATGAGACGTAAAATATTTCAACATCTTGTTAAAAGTTTCGATTCTTTTGACTCAAAATTTAATTTTTTTTTTCCTCGGAGTTTGTATTTTTCTCAAACATTCAACAATTTTTTTCCTTGAATTGTCAATCAAGATTTCAATTTATTTCGACCTTTCTCTTGATTCTATTCATACAAATTATTTAGACATTGTTTATTTCACAACTTCATTTTGTTTTTTCAAGCGTTCAACTATATTGTCCAACTTTCGACTATGACTTTTCCAAATTTCGATTATTATATCTCCAAGCCTTATTTTGAAGCATGTGGCTAGATAATTTTCATTGAATGTTAGAATTTTCTCGAGCTTTTCTCTGTCTGGATAGAGTATGGTTGTGAGGGGGTAGGCCTATATGCTAATTCACATCCAAAACATTTCTAGTTCGTTTAAGTAAAACAGCATTCTATGTGTTGCATCCTTAACGTTATCCAGTATATGCGTAATTTGAAGTCATCAATAGCATTGTTGCGTGAGCCTATTGCAGAGATCTTTCAAACGAAATCAAGGTTGATTTTTAAATACGTGTGCTACAAATCTACCAAAGTCCTTGCAACTTGACGTAGATCGTTTGTCTTTATTGTTGTTCTTGTTACGAAGTCATCTTTGGCATTTTAGTGTAAGCCTATTGTGCGCTTTAAGTAGCACTTTCAAAGAAAACATTACACCTTTCCTGTGTGTTGTAAGAATAACTATATTGATCCTTTAAAAGGAAACTAAAGTGCTCGCAAGAACACATACAATAACACCTCAAAAGATTAAGAAGTAAAACTAAAAAGAAAGAAAACTTGAAAAGCAACAGGCTGTTAAGAACAGGCAAGACAAGACAACCGAATGTTTGAAATAAACAAAAACTGTAAGTTTATTGTGCGTTAAAATTATTATCGATTGTGTTAATGTGAGGAAGGTTGTTTGGATATAGAGCATGTAATTGCAATGAATATACATTTGCAAACCGTCAAGATAAAATTAGGCTACTTAAGTAGTAACTAGTCTGGTGGTTACGTGGGTAGAACTGTGGACTGGCGTTCCTTGATCGAATGCAATTAGAGTTGGTTTGTGCAACACTTATTTGCCCTTTCGCATACTCCTCTCAGAAATCTTTATGAATTAATTCAAACAAGCTTTTTACTAGCTGACGTGGTGGCCAGTACTACAGGGGGCAGATGAAAGACTCGATCTTGCTCTGCTGGTTGCTTCAAGCGTCCTAAGGTTCAAGACACACTGGAGTTCATAACGCTCCGGTGGTCGTATGGCACTTTTTGTGGCCTAGGATTGAGTGTCCATGTCTCTCTTGATGTCGCAAAAGAACCCAGGAGGATGCGAAGATGTTCGGTCAAATTGACCAGAAGCGTTCTAGGTGGCGTGCGTGAATCCTTGCCTATGGCCAGAGAATCGAAATACTATTTGCGACAAGCATGCGTGCAGCCACCGTCCACTAAATACGTGGCCTGACGAGGCGCTATTCTCCTAATATTGAATGAAAGGATGCTTTTAAAGATATATATGAAGTGCTTTCTATAAAAATGGCATTGAGTTTTAAACTAGCGCCGTCATTTATCATGAAGTGTTATTTTGCTCTTCGTAGTTCGTTAGTTACAGGTTAGTGGACAAAACTTGTAGGTGTACTTCAGTTTGAATGATATCCTTTATTGTTGACCACACGAAAGGAGTTAAACTATCACGGGGATGAACAGGGATTTCCAGGAACCTTAACAAACCAATTAATTCGAAAAAGATACGCTAGTTTTATGATATAACACACAATAGGGAACAAGCCTCATCCCCACCCCACACCAATCCCCTAAATAAAGACACATATTAGTTTCGTTCAATATATAATAGTTACAATTTGTAGTATACTGCTGTATACTATTAAGATTACACCCATTAATCCATATAATACATGGAGTGAAACGTAATTTCTTTTACAATAGTTTATTTGAACAGCAAATTAACCGGCTCTCTGTTGATCATGTTAACATATTGACCAAGGATGCTGCTGCAGTGTAGATACGAGGTACAAGGGAGGGCGCCCGACGGGTTTTGGCGAGGTACAAGGGAGGGCGCCCGACGGGTTTTGGCGAGGTACAAGGGAGGGCGCCCGACCGATTTTGAACGCCGTTACTTAAAACAACAGCATTGCGACACTCACGCCTAAAGCATATATATTAATCGTTTATATAATATAAGTTGAGTTACATCTTTCCCTTGTAGATGCAGGAACGTTATATGACCACAAAACTTCGGTGAGAATTACGGTCTAGTGGATATGATTTGTCATTTACATATCGCTTAAAATTATGATACAACAACAATATTATGTAGGTATACTTCATCTAAATATTATAAAAAACAACAATAGCATTTTTATCTGAATTGTCGTATGTTGACATAATTCATTCTGCTGTCTCCAGATTAAGTCCTAAAATATCACCAAATTAAAAAAAAAAATTGAATATAATAACCATACAAAATGATATTAAGATGTGGTTGAGACCTGAAGATGGAGAACATTTCTCGCATTGTTAATCCACTCTAATATCCCTTCTAATTATATTCATAAAAGCCAGCGATTTACGTGCAGCCTGCTCCAAGTTTTCGTACGTTTCCACTTGAAGTTCCTTGTGGGTGCGTGAGTGTCTGCTTGTCTTTCTGTCTGTCTGTCTGTCTGTCTAGTTCTTCTTTTTCTTCTTCTTCTTCAAAATCCATTTAACGTTTCAAGTATAATCTAGTATCAAAAACACTTTTGCAGGTGTGTAATATCTTAGAGCTCTTTCTCTTTTATAGCGGGGACGGGAGGGTATTTGAAAACAAATAAACGAAGATATCAACACAAAATTGTCAAATGGAAGGAAGAACGGCGGTTGCATAAATTTGATTCATTTTTCTGTTGTTTTTCTGTTCATATTTTGCAATGAATTGAGCACACTCCTGGAATACCAGCAACAAAATTTGTTGCCGAATTCACCAAGGTTAACAACGTTGTATGATCAAACAGGACATGATTGATGCTATATTTTACTTCGATCTCTTAATTCGCGTCAGAGTCGTAGCAAAAGACGGTTCAGGCGATTCATAGAACCGGGGTCCCAATGTCCAAAAGCCCCGCCCCCCTGACAAAGGGAGCCAGTAACTATGAAATGAGTACCAACATTCAGATAGCATACATATATATATATATATAT
>JAIPMN010013246.1:3641-14812 GCA_020650975.1 Apostichopus californicus | reverse complement strand
CGCACACCACGCACTAATGCACACGACGCACTTACGCAGACGACGCACTTACGCACGGTGCGGCTTTAGTTAGAACACAACCCCGGCTCGGATTAACCCTTCCTCCGGCCCTATAACTATACTCACGCAAGTCACACGTGCCCATAGATTGGGATTGGAGCACGGGAATGATAATATGGACAGAAGCTATGTGTACATTGTTGCGAACATACTGTATATATGGACTACACGTAGCATAGGACTCCCATGACGAAAGTCACAGATACAATCAAAATACACTTAATAAGTAGAGAAAAAATACAATGTGGGGTTTGCACAAACTGCTGGTTATTGTAGGCCATCTATCTCTTATACGCAACGGCCGGATTTGAAGTCCCCCCTAGCTTGAGACATCAGCCACGATTCAAGTGGGAAATATAGAGAAGTCATGACAACATCAGAGGAGGCGAGGGAGAGTCAAGAGAAGGCTGTATTGATGCAAAATCGGATTGGTTGAAGATGCATCATCAACACCAACAATATTCCTTAGAAGAGAAAAAAAGATGACAGACCAAGGAGTTGACCATATTTTTGGATTCTGGCACGATGAAAACACCAGAAAATAAAGGCTGCACTATTTCCTTTTCACGTGACTGTTGACTTGTTTATAACGATGATTCCGAAAGTAAGAGAGGGATGCAACAAGCTACCCTATATCATGCAGATGTTTAGATTAGCGAAAAACCAGCGGTTAATAGGTCAATGTCAAGTTGGGAGAATTGCAATTACGAATAGACAAACAGACAGACCGGTGATCACATACAATTCTCCCAAACTCTTCAGATCATATGATTAAAGTTTAGAATCCAACACAATATACTCTGGCTGGAAAACAATTGAAAAGTTTATTCTTTGCGCGCCAAACATCTTCCTATATAATAATTTGATTGAATGTGAAGTTTTCAGAAGCATTTATTTATATAGCATGAAAGCAAGCTGAAAATGTGTTCGAATTTTACAGCCAGTTGAGACAATTTTCTAGTGCTAATAGCACTTGAAACTGTACACTCTTCTCATGCTTCAAAGCACTCGTACTGACAGCAATAACAGTTCCTATCCTTTATCAGATAAAAACATGATATTCATACTGCTCCAAAATGTGTCCCACAAACTTTAGGCGTTTAGAATATTCACAACATCACATCCCCATCTGCGTCAGCCTGACAAAAGAAAATTTCAATTTCCCGAGGACAGAATGAAATCTTTGCAAATTCGGGACAAAAATTCTAGTTTTGTCCCCTGAGTCTAGGTCTGACCTGTTCACAAACCTTTTATTCTAGTAATATCATTCCTTATTTCACTAAGTTCTCCTACTAAAACTAAATCTATTGTTTGGCACCCAATAGCTGAAACAAAACGACACTAATAAATAATATATAAATATGTATATATATATAATAAATGCGAGGCACAAGTAAAACAGACAAACAAGGCTTAAAGGTATGCTGTATTTGCCCCAAATATGCTAGATATTCAAATATGGTCACCTGTGGTCAAAATTCATAAATTGTATTTATCACAACCTTCGAGGAAGTTCTCCTCACTGGTACATTCCGTCATCTTGTGTGTTCCTTATCAAAGTCTGAGAACAATTTGGAGAGTAAAGACCTTCAGGAAAGTACCTTTTGACAACTTCTAGCAACTATAGCGTGCTATCATTTGGGGCAGTACTGACTACCTTTAAGGTATGAAAATATTTACGTGTGGGTAGGTATGTTGTGGTCAGGGAGTTCTCTGTGTGGGTTAGGATCAAACAGACAAACGATGATTTACTTCACTGGGGTTTTATTTAAAGCAGACGGTTGCGTTTCATGTGTATTAGAGTATGCTGCCCACTATCACAACTTCTAATGCTAAAACAAGTATTAAGTGCATCTTTGCGTTCAAACTCACGCTTATGAAGTATTCCTTCAATAGGTTAAGTTAGAACAATACGGGGGGACAACTAACAGGAGCGGATACAGAGAAGTGGGCAGTGCCCTGTTCCCCTTCTGATTGCTTCGACGGCAATAAAAGCATCTACAAAACAAGAATTTGATCAAAATAAGAAGCGGAAATCTGTTAGTATACGCTTAAAAAACGCTGACATTGCTTCATTTTCTATATTTAGATAGAATTTTCGGTATCTATATCGATATTTGCCTCCCCCACCTCCCTTCCTCGGGAAATACTAGCTTAGTCACTGATTATGCCTTTCATTGGTATAATCAGTTACCCGCCTATAGATTTGTATGTGCACATTAGGTACATAATTAATGTGGTAAATGTATTGAGGTTCTCGCACACAAGCGTAATAATACAGGCACACAGTGTATATACTAACAGCTAGTGCTAGATGCTTTGTAGATATATAATTTAATTGAAATCTAGTAAAAGGATATTCTGAAAATAGTACAAACACATGCACGCTTTGACATTCTTGAATACAGCATACGCCAAACTAACAACGTATTTCGATCTCTTGGCAGAAACGAAACAGAAGTCATCGTTTTCAGTGCAAAGTCAATCATCTAGCTTTTGCTCGTTATAACTGAGATCTGGAATATATTACCCTAATGCATTCCATATGAAAAAAAACCGTCACTGAAAATTGGCTTATCGTCACAATCTGCGACATAATATATGAAAATAATCACAAATTATCACCCAGTATACATGAAGTACCATCAATCTAGCTTTCTAAACGACAAACCAAATCCAAAGAGTTGGAGAATATATTCATTCAAATACTTTGGACACGTCTTGTTGGAGATAAATGTGTGTGACAAGTTCCACTGAAATGTCTTGTTCTGCTAAAGATCACATGCTATAGTGACATTTTTGTATAGATTACAAAGTTTACCCAAATTTGCTGATTGGGGGGGGGGGGGACTCTTATGTCCGGGATCATATCAATTTGGTGTCTTCTTATAAGAAGTCAACTCTAACGGATATGTCAAACCGTGAAAGTCCCTCGTGAAAATGAACGATGGAGACGCAACAGGTTGCTTTTATCACATATGAGTAGACTGAGGCTTAAAGCATGCAACTGTATATGGTTAGTGTTCTTGAAAAACGTATTTCGATAACAAATTATACGGATTGATAAGAAATATCCTTAGTTCATTGTATTAAGATGACGATTTTTTTTAAATATTGCGCTGAAATCTGTTAATTATCAAGATATATATCATGACACTATAACCTTAACATTAAACATATAGACAGCAAAGCTTCACTCTTATCAAACATCACAGGAGCATCGAACGCCAGGCTGAGTATACGGGCCTCCTTTTTATACTCTTCATTTTTCAAAAAGTTTATCACGAAAATGAAAATACACTATTCTTAATATCATCTTTTCCCGTTCCATATCTTCCCACGCCCCGTAATGGGACTCCGAGTCTGTAACATTCGTATGACGAGGGGGGGGGGGGTTGGAGGGGGTGGGGTGTTGAAGGGGTGTAACCTTAACTAAGTAATGATTGCAAATGTCTACATTAAACCTGCTTTCTGAGTTGATTTTGATAATTATGGTAGTACTGGAGTTCAATACAAACTTGAGTGTAATAAAACTGTAGTTCATTAGCATCACTGGTCAAGTTTCATTTCAAATAGGCCTATGTTATATTTTTATTGTTTTCAACTTATTGTATACGCGGCATTTATGATTCATAAACTTAATACAAAAGAGATATGTTCTGAGCGACGAAATGTCAACCAGTCAAATGAAATATGTAATTACTTATATTCTCTCTAATCTTCTTTTTATAGGGAATTTACGACAGTGTTTTAATTTGATCAATCTTATATTTGGTATATATACATATATATATAATTGAAAACGTAATGAGTTGTCAAGTCCAGAACAGTGAAAAAACTTTCAGCCTCCACCGGGATTCGAACCCGGGCCTCCCGCTTTATATGCGGACATATATCTTTGGTAGGTAACTTAGCTACAAAATGGCGGACCAAACGTTAAAATGATGCTTTAAATCTTGACACTTTTATAACCTATTGTTTGTGATCGTTTGGGAAGCCCTGAGAACGACGAGGTAACATATGTATAGTTGCTATAACATTCATGATTTACAATGTGTTTGACCTGTCGGGTCGTTTCATACGACAGTAGGATTTGCGACATGTTGTTGCCCTCGTGGTCTACCGTTGTCAAGTCGGTGTCAAAGGTTGACAGCTATACTGTGATCATTAATTTTGTTTTTTTGTTTCAATCGGCGTTCTATGGTTTATTCGAGCGTCCCATGGTTTCTTTAATGTAGATAAGCTCATCAATATTGCTTCCAAATTTAGCGTGCTGCAAAAAAAGCTCTAACTCAAAAGCTCCAAAGTGCACTTCCCTGGAGGGTTTCCGAGATAACTTAAAAACAAAATCCCACGCATTTTGCATGGGGAAAGTTCCACCTGTGATGAATGATATTATGTGATTACATGGTGGTAATATGCTTGTTAGAATAAACGGAACACGAGCGTTTTTTTATCACTTTGTTGGGGGTGGGTTGGTGTGGGGGATATTTGGTGGCAACGCTACTGACTTTTTATACATTTTGTTTTTATAGAAAAAAAATCTCAACAAATGATCCTGACCAAGGCCCGGACCATGGTCCCACAGTCATGTATATCCATTGAATTGACTAAAATATATAGATAGGCTTGGTTGCCGTCTCTGAATACGAAGAATTTAAAGAGATAATAACTTGTCCCTGTCTTCAATGTTATGGGAATGAAGACTTGGGGGAGAAGATGGAGCCCGTGGTAGGGGAGGGGGAAGGGGAGGGGGTAGGGGAAGCGCTTGAACGTGAGAGCAGAACTACGGAAAAATGACGCTAATTACATAATGGTGTAACAATGTCGTGTTAAATGACACTGGATGAATTTAATCGATATATCTCGTTGTCATTGCGATACCTTTTAGGTTAATAGTTAAAACTAAGAAAATAATTAGAAGGGGCGTTAACCGATTAACATGTTGGGAATCAATTCTGAATATCACACTAGCTATCGACTTTGTTCATCCGTTTTGGTATAGGATCTATTGACGCATACAGTTGATTGCTTCCATAACTGAGCGTAACAACGCTTTATCTCCATGGGAGTGAAAACACAAAACAGAAAGATATGAGTTGTGATTAAAGCAGGAAGCAACTCCGTGCCTACAAAACATATTTGTGGTTTCTATAAAGCCTTGACATTATGCCTTTATTATAATATCAAAACACTTCAGACAGAATATTGATATTGATACTAACAATGTATTACTACGGTGACACCTTTTAAATAAGGTCATCCGACAACTCACTTATTCGTTCGTTATAAAACATTTATTTTTTATTTTTTTATCGACCATGCAGCGAGACTGAAACGGTTTCACTAACGTATATATATATTAAACTATTCACACGAAACGATTCAACAAGTTTCAAAAACTCGACCTTGAAACCACATTCATTGAAAACTACAAAATATGTTTGACAACTTTTACATTGTTTGGCACTTGTACAATACTTTCATGGATTTATTGCCAAGTAACTCAAAACATTCTCCCTGCAGTGCCAAATCAGGTTATCATACGAATTTGACGTTATCACTTTTACTCCGAGTCAGAGATCCCTTCGTTCCTAAATTCATTGTGGGTGGGTGGGGGGGGGGGGTTAAGCTGGGGTTACTGATTTGGGTGAGCAAGGGCAAGCGAGGAGGGAGGAGGACGGACGTAAACGGCCAATGGTCACGTAACCAGTGCTTGTCATGTTTCATGTTTGAGTTTATCTTTGCCAAATATATAATAGGTTTATACCGCATGTTTTTCATGTAGAAATATTTTGACTGAATTTTGAACAAAATTAATAGAGTCTACATGTATATTTGTGTGCCACTGTAGTTAAGGTTCATACCCGTTAGGCTATTAACATTTCTCACTTTGTATATTATAATTGCTCATGATAAATCATCTCGCTATAGATATCTGTACTCATTATAATGCAGGTGTTAACACGGCGGAAAATGTGCCGTTGTAAACATGTTTCGATATGTGGTATGCATACAAATACATGCGCAGTAGACATGAATCGCAAATTCGTAATGATGCAGGTTTTAATGGTTATTTTCATTCTCCTTTAATCGTTCATAATTATTCGGTTCTCATTCAAACGTTTAACACGCAGTTAGGTCATTTTTAAGACGTAGGCTAACTGCTTGCAAGACGGTATCCCAAAGATGTGGCACCTAAAATATTGACGTCACTATGCACATGCGTAGTAAGGGTAATTAAACGACATATGTCCCAGTGGCAAAGGTTAATAATGAAAATTCTTGTTGCCACATTATTATATTATACAGTTGTTCAAAATAACCAGTCCTGTTCTGCTGGGATAAAATACTTGAAAGTGTTGTAATAGGGAGTCAATGGCAGACCGTAAAGAGATCGTGGGAATATTTATTGTGCAATTTACAGAAATAAAGCCAAACAAACAATAACTGATAATACTCGGGAGGGATTTATAATCTTACATGAGAGCAAAAATAATCTTTAACCTCTCGTCTCGTGACACTGGTTGTTGATATTCGACCGTACCCTCTCTATGGATATATATCGATACACATCAGGGACATGAACCTGTGGGTCTGGCTTTGCTCAGCCTTTCAGTTCATGACATTTAGCCCCGCTATGTTACATAGCCTCCTAACAGGCTGCTGTCGAACTTGTGAGTTATCGGTAACATACCAGTATAAATGACGTAGACTCCCCAGCAAGCGTGTCTCTTATCTATAAAGTTATGCAAGCGCTTTTTTGCTTTGAAGAAATCAATGGTTCAAAATTTGATGTCTCCTCAAACTAAAAACACTCCCTGCCAATTGTTGCCCTGATACTTGAGAAAAATCGTGCAACCAAGATAGAGCATGGCATGCACGAAAACCAAACAACTTGATCAATTCTTAAGCCCCACCTCACAACACCCCTCCCCCACACACACACCACCCCACCCTCTTAAATCGAGACCGCTGTGACCGTATGATCATGACAGCTTTATATATTGGCAAGGGAGTTCCTGCGCTAATAAGTTATACTTTACAGGAAGTACCTATTGCATCATATTTGTTTGTGCACGGGAAATCACATATACAGCTTTCACATTTTGATCCTCATTGTAGCCTATACATGCATACACGGCGATGTGTGAAAGTGAGGGTGGGGTGGGGGGGGGGGGACATGGGGAGGTGTTTTAGGGGAGGGTGAGACATTTGTGGATTTATGAAGCCCTAGATGTAACAATGTGCAGTACTTACAGTATACTGACCAGTACTAGTTGTGTATTTGAAATTGTAGTTATGCTATCTGCATAAAAGTGTTCCCGGACAGAGTTATTAAGCGACATAAAAGTAACTATTTTAAATAAGAATCGTCACAATGGGTCGATATTTTAATAGTTTGTGTAATGACATTATAAGTAAGTATAAAAAGTATCCCAGAGCTCTCGCTATATATTGCTGTGGCATAACCAACCAAATTACCAAACGAACTGGATAAATAGCTAACTCAAGCCCCACCCCAACCCCCACCCCCTTCGTAATTCCGCCTGTGTATATACATATATTTATATAGGATATATATAGAGAGAGGACATTCCTTTCTTATTGCTATACCTAGTGGTGAGACCATTACTATACCGTCGCCACTGCTATAGCCTATATGGCAAGTAAAAGAAGCATATAGGTAATTGTACATTGTAGAACCTAGTTTTGCGCCTGTTGTTTTCACAAAAAAAACCGTTGTGGTTTATTACGAAGACGCTAACACTTTATTCACGTGATCATTAGTTTAAAAAGTATTTGTTTGAATGTGGTCTAACTTTCCTTACATATTCAGTAAAGGTGCTTTTAGACATATCGCGGAACTGAGTTACATACCGATACTTTCATTATTCTTACCACTAGTAACATTCCTTAGCAACGGTTGTAATGAATAATATTTATATGAGAGGACACTCAACCAGGAACTTTCCTCCTCTAGTTACGCCTATTCCTGCAGGCCAACATCGATATAAAAAACTTAAGTCAGATGTTTTCAAATACCGCTTCTGTAACTCGATATACATCTAAACATGCTGATATGCTTGTGAACGAAAAATACAAAGTTATATGAAAAGCAACTAATACTATCATTACTATATAAAGAGTATACAAAATATTTCCGTAATTATAAATATATGAAGATTCATGTAGGCTACTATGAAATCAAATAAACGTTTCCTTAGGAATTTTTTTTTTTTTGACTGGATTTTCCCTAAATTGATATATATATTTTCTGAATCTGTCTAAACTAATTCATTATTGTAGCAGTTGTCTTTAAGTACTTCCGTGTACGCGTCACAAACTCTGAACCAGCTAGACTTTGCACTGCCGTCTCTTTGGTGACTCCTAATATATATAGATAGACAACTTTATTGTCCATTTCAGAAAACAAACACGCAAAATGATTTCCCGTCGACAGTAAACATAAGACAGTATAGTGAATACAAACAGAACCATATAATAAACAAGCTATTAGTAAACAACTACGAGAATAAAACTAAATAAGCAGAACCAGAACAGTAACAGAAGCAGCACAGAGAGCTGCAAGTGACAGATCACACACTGTGGCCAGAAGTGTATTGCCTCAGGTAAGAGAGAATTATGGAACCTGGACGTTTTAGTATGGGGCACCTGTACTCGTATCCCAGATCTGTTGAACATGATAAGACTGTAAAAAGGGTGTGTATATTTCTGATCAACATAGTTCAAATGTAAACTATCCGCTGAGAGTAATAGTTCCCATGCAGGGAGGGATAGAGTGATGCGCTACATAATAGCGACACGTTCTAGAACTGGTACGGTCGCAAAATACTGTAACAGGCACAGGGTGCCGCGGATGGGGGTGAGGGTGGAGTGGAAGGTCGCCAAGGATTTTCCAAAGCGAATGAGTATCACGTGAGCTTGTATCCGACACATGCCCTCAATATTACAATAATCGGGTTTGTGAGCCCTTAAGACCTTAGCTTTCAGCATTCTATATACCGGCCTACCCTGCATATTGTTCAGTCTTCAAATCAAAATCAAATGTCCCACTACTCCTCGAAGGTGCGTTGTAACTTGTAGGATTTAGATACTTTCTGGCCATATTAGCATATCTAGCCGTCACTGTAGCTGTATGAGTGTTATAATGTAATAGGCCACATGAAGTTATCAAGTTGAAGGTTTACAGTCTTGTTCAATTATAAAGCCAAGGCCCTCTCGCACGACTTCACAACTTAACCCCTGGTCATTGGTAACTTGTCACACCCATACACCAAAGTGTGCACAATTAAACCCATCTCTCTTTGGGCACCACAGTGCACAACATCCACGTGTCCCCCGGGGGACTTTTCATAGGGTGCAGCCACAAACCGGCGCACACGACTATATTTACAAGTTACCCCGCATTCAAGTTCATGTAGACATGATCAAGAACCATGAATGAATAGCAAGTAGCTCGGTATGATTCATCAATAAGAGTAAATCCCTAAGTCAGGAATGACTCAACACGAAAGTTAATAGAAACATAAAAAAACTGAATCAGAACTTAGGGGCGTTATCCGACAATCTTGGGGCAGGGGGGGGGGGGGGTTTAATAAGAATAGGTACCGACTTTTTTCATCCCTCTTCAGTGGTATAGAATCTTTTGAGAAAGTCTGAAAGATGCAGTGGATTGTTTCCATAGTAAAGACACACAACGTTGATCGAGAGGCCGATTCTTAGAAAGTCTCTTGGCTAAGATCAGAGCTTAACCTTCCATTTAGCGGATTAGATCATGACTGTGTATACTCACGTGCTCATGTAGGCTCTTCCGAAAATTTCAGATACATTACCAGGAACCTCAACACGGGTTTGAAATTTGAGGAGGGGGACCCAGTCATAGTGTTCAGTGATGTCCACCTGTGGCGGCGGCACATGAAATCACTTCTGTAAAAATTGTACTGCTATTGTGCGTAACTTGATCAAGAAACAACATAGGCCTAAGCGTCGTTCCATTTAACTTGAGAGTATCACTTTTGTTTCTTGGAACCAAAATTACAAGCAAAACAGAACCCACATTTTGACATTTTATATTAAAAAATATTATGATAACATAATATGATACGTTGGTAAACATATTGTCAGATGTATCAACGATAAGTTATTTATACTTAAACGTTGACTGACGGGAAAGTTAGAACTCTTCACAAGAGCTATAGGAGATTGACGGTGTGTCAGTGGCGTAGCCAGGATTTTTTCAGTGGGGGGGCGCTGGGGGGGCTTGACCATTTCTTGGGAGGGCGTCTTGTTACTATCTAAGCGGAGCGCCACCATGGGTTGGCGCGCAGCGTACCGAATTTTTTAGCTAAAATGACCTCCTAGATCGTTGGAAATGACACTTCCCAGGCATTGTAAGCTGCTGTAAAGTTTTCTCAACATCCTTAAAAAAATATTTGGTTGCTGAGTATTTTTTGGGCACCTACTGAAAGAAAAATCAATTGCAATGTGTTTTTGAATGGTTAAACTTATATTATCATTATTGTAACGACTTCCCCGAAATTATAACTTAATGGAAGGGTAATAACACGGCAAATGATTGTTTGTAACTGGCATGCGATGTAATAACCGCAGCATGCCTTTAAGATATGTACATTAACATGTTGAACGCGCGCGAAGCGCGCGAAAAATTTTGGTTACATTTTTCGGGCAAGTCGTTACAGCACCACCCCCCCCCTCTCCCCAATCAAATTGGGCTCCTACGCCTATGTATAGACTGATTGGCCGGTAGTTCACAGCGATAGTATTGTCTCCTTTCTTGAAAGTTTTTTTGAGCGGTTTTAAGAAGCATCAGGGTACGTCCCAGAAGTGAAAACCCGATTGAAAATGTAACAGAGTATCGAGGCAATGACGCGAGCAATGATGTGAGAAACCTGTATGATGTCAGCATTTTTTACCCTTTAACATCTTCTTCGGCATTCCAGTACCTAGAAACCTCACGATCATGGAGATTCGAGACCATTCAGACCAATGATATATTTTCGCACATTTTTTTTCGACACCCAAATTCCCAGTGGGGGGGCGACTGGGGGGGCGACAAGCTTTCATGG
>JAIPMN010013244.1:0-10749 GCA_020650975.1 Apostichopus californicus | reverse complement strand
TCAGACGTGGTGTTACTCTACAGTTAGGTTTTGTTGCCACAAAAGACGAGAACCGTGCGTAAAGATGTGTTTTGTTCTGTTTCTTTTCATTTCGTTTCGATTTGCTTTGTTTTGTTTCGTTACATTAATTTAATTTCGTTTCGTTATGATTTGATTCGATATGGTTTCAAATGATGACGAATGCTTGCATTTTCATTGTTACAATAACTTAAGATAGCCAATCAGCTGATGGTATATATGTACGTACGTTACAGCCTTTTGATACTTCGCATTTATGAATGGTGCTGCAGGCATACAAACTATTTACAATGATAGGACGCCGTCAATCCTATATAAGAAACTATATAGTACTACTAACGGCATTGAAATCCAGGTTTTATCTCGTTTTTTCCCCGAAACCAGATTAGTTCACGCATGAACTTAATTGTACTTTGGAAGTCTGTCTTGAAAGGTCATCTGTTTTGCCAGGAATTTTCGCACGCTAAAAGTTGATAGAACTTTCCAAAATTGGTTTCTGAATAAAGCTTTTGACCCCCAGTACTTTGAGCGGCGTAACTGTGATGTAAACCTGTGTTAGTGGGTGACACTAAAAGAGGCGTACAAGTTATACCATAGGTGAACCCCCCCCCACTCGACCCCCCCCATTTTAATCTAAAGGATATTTTACGGCAATATTTTTTATTTTGCATGCGTATTCTGGTCACCTTTAAAACATTTAATCAATTTTTTTGAGTCATGTTGACGTCATTCTCGAAGGTATATTTTTTAGGGCAATTATGCAAATTTGATCAACAGCTGCAATCCGTATATGTATTTCATAACATTTGTATGGCGCACCAATGACTCGGTCAATTTAACTTCGTCGGCAAATTTGAATCATGTCAATAACTGTACAGAACCACGTCCATGCGATAAATTGTCTTCTCGACTGAATAGAATTAGGGCAGATTCAGTATGTATATAACTTATCTATACAAAGCACAAGCAAAACAGATGCAGAATTTACACAGATCAGAAAAACGACGAAGTACACCATGTTTACTATGCATACGAGTATATATGAAGGCAATGAAGTGAATGCCATCTTGTTCGTCATAAAATAGTCATATTACGTCAGCTTTCAATGAACGTCATGACCAAAGAGTTTGTGTACAATTATAGATGTTATGGAGGAGAGGAATGTCCACTCTTGATTTACGGTATATTCAGGGTTCATATATACGTGGGAACAGTAATTGATCCTCACAGCATCACTTTCTAGAAGAATTTTATCCCAAATAAATGAAAGGGCGTTTATGAAACTCTGTTTTACGATAATTTCTATGTAAAGCTTGTTTTTTATTTAGGCCGAACCAAGTATAAACTTACGGATGAAAATTTGTCTCTTTTGTGCAATCGCATATACCTTATCGTGAACCAAAATGACTTTAATTTGATTGTTCGAAGGTAAAGCATGATTGTTCTAACTGCTCTTCAACTAACTTACTATTAATAGATCCTTTAATAGGTCATTTTCGTTAATACAGAGAAACCGTGCCCTATAAAAATTATTAACGTATAGAAATGAAACTTTTTTTATTTTATTTTTCTACCTTTATTTATTTCATCTTATACTCTCGAAATGATTGCTTCCCGCAAAAAACAAACAAATAGGATTGTTTTTTGTTGTTGATGGAGTTTACTTCACATTTCAGACATCGCTGCAATATAAGGTTGATATATATGCTAACACAGGGTACTTTGTCCCCTTTCCACTAAGTCATTAAGGAGTCATCGTCCAAATTGAACTGAAGTAATATACAAAGTTCATGATATACTGTTAATTCGAGGCAGAGCGCAGTGAAGTTGATACACGATATGTGCTGCGTTTTGTGGACACTGAATATAGACCAAACGTGGACTATTTTATTTTATAGAAGCTGCGTGCGTCTCTTCACAAACAAGTATATAAACTATTCCTCACATTTCATCTTCACTGAAGAACAAAAGCAAGGGAGAGAAGAAAAAGAAGATAAGTAGTGCATAGTATGTTCTTTATGAGTGTCTCGAATTTCCCCCCCTTTTTCCCCCGCAAAAAAGTTGCAATCAGCTGTTAAATACCAGTTGATGACAAGCACAACCGCATTCAACCATTATCCTATATATGGAGAGTTGGCTTTACGCTATATAAAAGAGTACTTACATGGCCGATGGTAAAATGTTGACATTTGGTTTGAAAGAGCAATGTGTTTCTTCAAATTAATACCAAACATATACGTATAGTATTTCTCAATATAAGACTGCCGTAAATCGGTCATAGCTTTTTATCAGCAAATGAATGTTCATGATCAAGGAATACATTATTCCTTTCGGTTTCCAAACATTTTGTCAGTTTTGACACCCAGACACTTTTCTTCATAGACTATAGTATATTAATCACACGTATACCATACAAAGTAAACAGGAATATTTTCTTAAAAGTTGTCAACTTTTTTTTTTATATATACATCTAGTGCAATGAAACGTGACCAATTAGGTATCTTAACAACATTATTTATGGATCTTCGTATCACATAGCATCAACAAATTTACAAATTCAATATACGCATGTTACGTCTGTCATACCATTTATACAACTTAAGCCTTTACTATACTTACTAGTTTATTTACATACGGTACCAAGTGCATTCACGTGGCTGGCATATACAAGTGAAATACAAGCGCTAAGTTTCACACGCAACCGGCCGTTGGAAGGCAAATGCATTTTACCGAAACGACTGAGCCGCATTAAATCCAAGCACAACGTATTTCAGGAAATTAGCACTCAAGTTATTCAAAGGGATAAGTATAACGAAGGACTTTTAGTTGCAGCAATAACGGTCTTAAGAACAAACACCGATCGATAATTAAATTTTTTAGAGACTTCGAAATTATATATGAACTTGACCCTATCCTTGAAATTAACAATGGCTTTCATTTGATCAGTAAAATAATAAAAGATATATGTCGATTGGTTAAGCCGAAAAGGATAACTTTTGGCCAAATATTGCAACTGTAATGGTCAGCGTTTGATGTTCTGCCGCTATGGACCGCCATCTAGTCGAGTTATGTCGATTAGTGACGTCATTGGATAATACTGTATTAAATTGCGGTCTCTGTTTAGATTTTTGATAAGTAAAATAAGACAACCATGCATAGTACCTTTCCTTTGATTTCAGTTTTTCTTCCTAACCTACATAGGTATTGCATTGATTCATACCAGGATAATATCACGGTGATATCTTTGTTTTTATTATCTGTTACCTTGCCAACGGATACATGTATATGTATGTCATGGTTATACGCATATATAAATGAAATGAAATGAAATGAAATATATATAGATATATGTGTGCGTGTGTGACTTCAGTGAGAACCTTGGTATGCAAACAGGACCATCAAAACACCTGCATTCTGTTTGTTGACAGACATTCACACTTTGATCAGGGAGGTGATTATTATATTTCTGACCTTTCGCCATGTGAGAGTAAGGTTTAAAATTATCACTTATTTCAGTAAGTATCCCTTTAAAAAGGATGTTATTCAATTGACGTCATGATACGTAATGATTTCACATCAAATGGCAATTCAATGGACGCTTAAATGTTAACATTGTCTCAATTAATAATGGTAATGTTAACAAGTAAACATTACATTCCTTACTTTGATCAACACCACATTATCACATTGGAATGCACTTAGGAAGCCATTAAAATCCACTTGAACCTACATTAATGTCACTAAAAGCATTTTAAAGGGGTACAGTATTTATATTCATACAAATACATAGGTTCATATCATAAAAACACAGCTGAATTATGAAAGAACAAACAAATTTTATCCTCCGTGACTGTTACCAACAGTTTGCCGTAAACGGTTTTTAACTAATTGAATTAGTTTTTGAAAATATGATGTTGCAACATATCGCTTTTCTGTACAACTTCAAGTTTGTTGTGGACTCCATATTACAAAATATCATCCCTCGAGACTAACTTAACACTAGGCTATACGCGAGTCATCTTTCCTTTGTATATATGCCTATATAGTTTTACATATTTCATTGTGTTCTTCTGTATCGTCAACGTGTACTTTTTCATAATCATCGTAAGTTGTGTATTTTTGTATTTTTTGGCGTTCCATAATATTTTGAGCACAGTGGTTGTATGAGTGTAACCCCGATCTGAAACGTCCGTTCTTTATTACCATGAATATGCACTTGCCCCCCTACCCCTCCATTCTACGGAATCAGCACCCACCTGTAACGAACTTGCCCCCCCCCCCCCTCGAATGAAAACCTCGAAGCTTAACATAAATTATTGTTGGTATGTATAGTAAGTTGTAACAAGCCTCAACGTAGACAAACAATTCAAAATATGTCCTTTGTATATGTGTTATATTTGTGACTGCAATACCTCAAGATGTGGATCTGTTATTAGTAAATGTTATGTATATTTATCTATGGAATTAAAGTTAATACAGTTAAAGGGTTTGAAGACTCGCGCAAAAAGAAACGTCTAATGCCGGTAAATGTGACCCAGTTTCGAATGAGGTGCAACAGAAGTGTTAGACACCACCATCGATCCCAGAAAATACACACACAGCTTGCTACCGTCGGTAATTAGACACTAGTGTACAGTCAGTGTACAGTACAGCTGCGGTCAATACCCACATCACTAGTGTACAAACAATATAGCGATGGACATCTCAGGTCCAGCTAAAGATAACAAAGGTATCACGTTTCATTACTGTCTGCATTTTGTAGCGACACGAACAAAACGTCACTTGCAAGCAACAGAAAGTTAACCTTTTTTTCAGAGGGCGGCACGCGGTTTGGGGCGAGTCTTCAATGCCTTTAAGGGGCGACGGTTTCATACATGTCTTCCATCACCCTATACTGACATTTGTGATACGACTTTTACACACGCCTCCACTCAAAGTATTCCATTTTTCCATACCAGACAATAGGAATGCTATTGAGACCCCAATGGTTGTGGTTACAGTTGCCTTAATGTCCTGTGTAACATTTCAATCCCAAACTGGACAACAACACAGCTTCAAAGAGAAAGAGAAAGCGATAGAGAGTGAGAAGAAGTTTTTTTTAAGGACAGTGCGTCATCTAAGTTTGCCTCTTAATTCTCGCTCTATATTCTTGTTTGATTTCGAGTCGAGAGCTGGCATCTTCCGAGGCCTCCTGGTTTCCATCGTAATAAACCATTCCCTTACTCGCATTGGACTTATATAGACCTTTTAATGGACTTCAATCGCTGGGTGATATACTTCCGTGTCTTGGCAGAAAAAAAATTTGGTCAAGCGGTAGTCACGTGATTGAAGACGGCGGAAATTATTCCTACGTGAATTGAAAAGTATTCGCCGAAGCGATAAAATGAGTACAATTTTGAGTTCTGCATGTTCTTTATTTTGTCACCCAGTCGGGACAATTCCCCCAGTGCTGACACCCCTCTTTATTATCCTCCCATATCATATACTTCAAAGCACTCCTATCGACAAAGATATCAACAAAATTCCTAACCTTTATCTATGATATATACATGACATTAATGTATACTGCTCATTTTGTCAAACTGACGAGTGTATTGAAGTGGGATATGACAAGTACTGTATACAGAGAAAACCGTCCATACTGTGGCTTTTGGAGATGTGACTGATTTGAATAACAAAATAATTTAATATAGGTCAGAGGTCGATATTATTTTTGGTCAATATATGTCATTAGCCTATTTAACCAAACATAACAAGCCAAATTGCGTAACTAACACACCCCGCACCCCCAGAACATTTTCACCGCATCAATATTGACTAGCGAGTCATTTAAAGGATCTGTTCCTTGAAAAAAAAGGGGAGAGCATTGTCGCCTGCAGACACTTTCTCATAACTAATATTATCAATTACTTGCAACAAGAAAATACGAACATTTTCAAACATCAAAAAGGATTGTTTTTTTTTGGGGGGGGGGGGTTGCAGTTAATGTATATAACGTGAAAATGTATGTGCGACAAAATATTGTTCACTACCAAATTAATTACTCCTTAACCTGCATCTGGTAGTGTATTTGTATGTTCAAAAAGTGCAATCTTTTACTTTTGAATAATGTTCAGTAATATTGGTAAAGGCTGACCCAGAAAGCTCATTTAACAACCCAGATATTAAATAAGTATACCACATAATTATCTACAAAATGCCTTCAGGCGCAACGCAACATCTAGGCTATACCTGCGTTACTTCTATGATACCGTTGAACATTATAAGTTAACATGACAATGAGATGATCGGTTTGTAAAACGCGGTCCTGTTCATAAACTAACAAATTGAACTCGTTATAAACTCAACATGCTTGCACAGGGTGCCTTGGGCCAAATATTATTTTATCCGTGTGGCAGAAGTACAGAGATAACTGTAAAAGCGGTAACTAGGTTTTTCATCCATTAGTATGTATTACTTACATTCAAGTTTAAATATCTTATATAAACCAGAGAGGTGTGATCTCGACTGCGAAACGGAAATTCACCAATGAGACCGGCCATAACTGATTACATAGAGATAATTCTGCGGAATGTACTTTCGTCAATAGCGGTTGAAGATGCCATTCTTAAAAGCGGCTACTATAAGTTAGGTCCTTAAGAAGTTTAACATGAATCAGTGCAGTGCATACGCACTTTATCAGGTACGTCCTACATAATCTGTTGTGATGTGATGCAAATGTTTTAACTCATTTTATTATTAAAGTGGAACCATAATCCCCGTGTCATCTCTGCGAACAATTTGGAAAGTTTTTTTTTAATATAAAGTATCGGTTGTTTTAAATCATAAAGACTTAAAACAATATTCATTAACTACAATATTCAGCCAATACACTAAACGAACCAAATTATATGAGTATCGAAATGTTTTGAGACAACATTTCAATTCTGTAATAAAGCCAATTAACAATGGATGTCATTAGTTTAGTGAAGAATGAAAAAGTGTCCGGGGGGGGGGGGGAGGCAAATGTTAAGGATCGAACACAACTAGTGAATAACTAATTAAGTATTCGTCATGTTTTTTTAAGAAAAAAAACGTAAATTTTGGTTGTCAGTGATCAAGATGCAATCTATAATGTTTACTATTAATACAGTTGTGGAATAAACTTGTCAAACAAACTAACAAAGAGTCTGCTGATTTTATATGCGAACTATAAACGAACGTTATAAGTTTTACCAACATGTCCAAAGTTTCGCGAGTTGGGATGGAACTTCACATCTAACCCTTTTAGTTTGTTTGCATTGAAACTGTACACTATGAGAACATTTTCCAAAACTTACCTTATCAAAATAGCTATTAACCTGGAAAAAAATATTATTTCCATGAGTTTGACCTCTAAAAGTGTTTTTATATTTTGTTTGTTTGTGGGAGTCACCCACGTAACGACAATTTTACCTTAAAATATTATTTTCTGCCAAATTTGCGCAACCTGCATATATCTCCATGCAGTATCTTCATATATACCTTTTAATTTTTAATTCACTTAAATTGTTAATTTTAAAGTTATTTTTATTTTCCCACTATATACATAATGGTTGAATTGTGTGACCGTTTCTTTAACGACCTTAAAGTTATCAAATCACTGAATTGGTTAATTCCTGTCTATTAATTAGTAAGACAAGATTAATTAATAATCCCATGAGATTAAGTTTGAAAACCTTGGCAGACTTCACCTTTGGACGATCTCACATAGGAACTGGCGTCTGTAATAAATTCCCATATTCAAAGCATCACATGAATTTTGCCAACTTTACCGGCAAAATCCAGATCGCAAAACTGCTACCAGATGGCTTGAAAGCTTTTGTTTCTATAAATAAAGGCTTAAGTTAAAGCTGAGTTAAATTAAACTAATAAGTCAGGTGTAATAAGTGCATTCTTGTCCCAAACTTCACACGAAAAGTTTTGTTTTGACTTGAGTTCTTAATTAGACCTATTGACAACGATTTGAAATGCCAATGATATCCTGTATTGGGCTGTCGTCTGCATGCCAGGAATCATGCAAAAATTTCTAAACATTTTCTAAAATCCCACGAATCCTCCGTGTTTTATGACCACAAGTGGTTGATTTCATCCTCCTCAACATCCAACCATTCAAAGTATATGAATATATAAAGTATATGAGATATATAACAGTAGACATCAGGGGGTAGGAAGCTTCCAAAAAGTGAGAGGGGGGGGGGGGACACAACATCAGAGGGGCACTTTCTCATTGCACAACCACCACTCGTTATGCTATAAACCGATACACACCGGCCATATCACTTAAATATATATGATGTGTTAGTATGCTATCAATACTATTATGATGCACGTGAATAATTAAAATAAAATATTAAAATTAACAAAGGCTTAAGATATCCAAAAGACAGTTGTTCATCAAATGGGCACATTTTATTTGCAAGTAGGGCACATTTGCTATTTTGGAAAAAAGTGGGGGGGGGGGCACGTTCCCCCAGTACCCCGACTCCTACCCCCTGGTAGACATGCAATTAGCAAAGCCAATTATCCAGGTCTCCTTAAGTGGGCTACCGACAATGGTCAACCGATTTTGCGGATGTTTACTATTCTATTATTCTGTTAACTATTCCATAACTGCATGTGTTATATAGTGCGTAAAAATCGGCGCTGCATTGATCTTATGTGATTGAGGTCACTTTTAACAAACAGTTGACTGTGCTGTAGTAATACGAACCTAACCTGCTCCACCCTCCCCCCTCCTCCACATGCATTATTCGTACAGGTACATTCTAATTACTTGATGATAACAGTAATCACATTTGCCTACTATCTTGTATGTAAAAAAAGCTATCCCCATGCTCATTAGGGAGTTCAGACTTGCATGTAATAGTTGGTGATATATTTTTTTATTCAAATATATTGATCTTTTAAAAGAAATTCTTTATTTCAAGGAAAATGTTACCAAATCAAGGCTATGTCGCTCAGTTTGATAAAGCACAGCACTTAAGTTTTTCAAATTCCCTTCTAGCGGAAAGTTTTCTTCCTCTTTTCCTTCTGTACTCTTTGCTATAGTTTGTTATTGCTATAGTTCAGACCTCAGTCAAACATTACTTCCAAGAACATAAACGAAAATGAACGAATTATGAACTGATCGGGCTATATATGTTTCAAGGTTTTTGGCCCATATTTTAAGATGCTGGGCATGCCTGAACTTTTTCAAAGTACTTCCCTGTAAGGTTAGAAACAACGTGCTATACTCTCAAACATCCACAAGTGTTCGATTAAATTTATCAGGGAGAGTAAAGTATTTGTTGATATTTGAGCATGTGTAACAATCATCTATGACTCTCGAGCATATGAAATGAAAGTTTGGGACTGATAACCCTTTGAGCCCCCAATTTTAGCATACTAAAACTTCTAAAAGTCTTCCAAAGTATTTGTCTTCCAGGTCAAATTTCTGGTCCATCAATTAATTAATAAATTAATTAATAAATTAATTTACAGACCATCGAACGGTGCTCCGTTAAACCATTTCAGTTCTTAGCGAAGGAAAAATATTTTAATGATTGCAGTCAAATGTTTTTTTGTTAATTTGACATAAGAGTGACCATAATTTGTTTTTCTAGCATAATTAATGCTATATACTGTTGAACTTGTATTGTATGTCTATATGATAGGACCAGTCACCCTTACCTAACATTTGACCATCTATAAACAGTTTCAAAGAAGTCATCTATGCTTACCATGGTTGTAAAAAGGATAGGGGGAAAGGGGGGGGGGGGGTGGGCAGAGGGATCCCACTCATTATCTTTTTAAGGACACAAATAATTAGGCATGTTTCCATTTTCTGATTAAAATAATATCGCACCTGAATTTTGTTTATCCTTTCAATCAAATCTAAGTTCATACTATGTGTTTCTATGTGTTGACGGGTTTTGTCAGATGTTAATACTGTACATTTGACCCCGATTCGTTCTCTGAAGATCAGGAAATCCTAATCTAGCTATTTACTTTGAATCTGATTTCTGGCCGGATGTCGATTTTATTAATACGTCAATTTATTAAAGGAAATATTAAAGTTGGACACGACTGGGGGTCATTTTTGTGATAGACAATAATAGGCAACATCATGTACACTAAAATCAAACACAATTAGAATGAAATTAAACCCGACAATGAATCGATTGACCATCTGCCTACCGACAATCTAACACAATTGATGACGGTACAATGAAACCCATTGTTATTCAATTTGGTTTGATATCCTTTTAATTGTTCAACTTCGCCCCTGAAGATTTAGCTGATTTATTCCTGACGTTCATTTTAGTTCTTTATTCTTCAATAGATTTCGTCTTATTTGACATTAATTTGTTCCGTTATGTTGTTATTGTTTTGTTGGTCGGAATTTGATTGTTTTGGTCTTTTATATTGTTTTTTAGTATCTCATTCTTCAGTAGTTTACCCCTCATTTATAAATTATTGGTTTCTTTATTATTTTATTTCATTTTATTTTTACTGCAACTAATTATTTAACTACCATATGTGTTGAATTTAACGAGCATCTTGTAATTCAGGTAGGTAAATTGTCAACAGAGGGCGCAATTTCATCTTGTTTTGATACCTGCGCTCTTGTCGGTACATTCTTGTGTCAGAGAGGAGTTGATAAATGTAAAAGGTCATTAGAACCCCCTCCCCCTCCCCTTCTCCTCCCCATCCCCCTCCTCCTCCCCTCCT
>JAIPMN010013242.1:0-17283 GCA_020650975.1 Apostichopus californicus | reverse complement strand
ACCTTATAGACAACAAGTCATTCACTTTAGCAGTAACACTGCACAGTACAGCAGATAGCTGCAAATTGTGCTCTTATCTCTAACACAGGGCCTATAGGCAGGTCACCTTACATAATCTCAGATGTGGAAAGTTTAACATTTTTCATCCATTTTTTTCCTTCTCCCCAAGTGTAAAATAAGCACTGCAACCTTTTTTTCCCTCCCCAGCTTGCTTTTAAAAAATGAATTTATCTAGGGATACCATCATTGGCTGGCCAAACAAGGCAAAACTTTTGACAAAGCATATTGTCATTACATCAAATTCCAATGCTTCCTATTTCAACAAAACACACTCTCTTTTTGAACCTCTCTCTCTCGTTCCCCCCCCCCCCCCTTTCTTTTTCTATTCTGTTCAACCCAGTCTGTTTTATTTGGTATTTTCCTAAGACAGTACTGACAAATAGCTTTAGGGCACCACAGGGCATATTTTTAAACAGAACTTGACCTGTTGTTAGCTTGACATGTTAAAAAAGGTTTTGCATTTCGTCTGTACCCCTGGGAGAATGGTACAGTCCGGGCAACAAGTTTCTAAACTCCTGGAAATCTGGCAACTTTTGGGAGCTGCACTACTTGATGCTTTGTAGTCTCGCTGTCTAGCAGAGAGGGTACATGCGTGCGTATATATGTATGTATGTATGCGTGTATGTATGTATGTATGTATGTATGTATGTATGTGTGTGCGTGTGTGTGTTACTTACTGATACATACAGGTGTACATGTATGGATAATATTTACTGACATAATCTTTGCAGAGTTTGCCGAGTCTTATGCAAAAAAACAATATTGTGGGTCTCAGAACCTGAGAGAGGCACCCATTTTGGAGAGTGTAAAGGGACATACCACAGCCTTTTGAATGTAGATTGCATATATATATATATATATACAATACAGTATACATGTCATGTTTTCATAGCCTGTAGGCAATGGGGAGTTGCAGGGGAGGGAGGGAGGGAGGAGGAGGGAGGGGGGGGGGAGAGGGCTTCCATGGACAGTTTAAGTTGTAACTAATGATGCCCTTACCAGGGCTTTTAAGCTGGATGTAAACAATCGGGGAGACCGAATTGTTGCTCAGGAGAGCCATTTGAGGCGGTGGGATGATGCTTTACTATGGCTGAATCCAATGGATTTATGGGTTTTTCTAAATTGCATAGCTTGATGTCTGTGTGTGAGACTAGATGTACTCAAGCCATGTTAGTTTATATTCCTCATGCATGTGCTCATATTCCAAAAACTTAAACATTGGTAGAGCAAGACAGTCTAAATTGAAAGCAATGTTTTTGTTTTTGTAATTTTTTTTCTAAATTAACAGTCTACAACATAGAAAACTAAATTTTCTGACCAAATTCACCATGTAACCTTCTTGACATAATTTATCCCTTTGATTCAGATGTATTGTTTCAATCATACAAACACAAAACAGCAAAGAACAACACCAAAAAACAAACGTGTTACCTCTGACAAACCTTGTTTATAAGCAGTGGCGTAGGAAGGTACTTTTGAGTGAGGGGGCTGGCCAGCCTGGGGGAGGGGTCTATGGGGCGTGGGTTCCCCTTCCCCTTTGGAAATTTTTTGCAATTTGGTGCAATATAGCATACTTCAACACCCACTCCATTTTGTAAATAATTTTGCATTTTCACCTGGACTTAGATGCAATTTGGTGCTCCAAATGAGATTTTTTTCTCATTTGGAAATGAAAAAGGGGTTTTCTGACTTGCGAAGCGGGGGGGGGCGGAATGATACTTCCGCCCCACCATATTTTTCACTGGGGGCTGGCGCCCCCCCAGCCCCCCGGTTCCTACGCCCTTGTTTATAAGTTTGAGCTAAAAATGTGTTTGCTATGAATGATCATTTCTCTCTCAGAATTGAACCATCAAGGTTAAATTGTTGTTGTAGTTGGTAAGTAAGTAAGTAATGTATATATGCCTTAAGACTATATAGACAGATCATGTGTATTGTCAGCATTGTAAGTGAACAATTGAATGTTAACACTTAAGAAAACAATTGAATTTTAACACTTAGAAAACAATTGAATGGTAACACTTCAGAAAACATTTGAATGTTAACACTGAAGAAAACAATTGAATGTTAACACTTCAGAAAACAATTGAATTTTAATACTGAATAAAACAGTTGAATGTTAACACTTCAGAAAACAATTGAATGTTAACACTTAAGAAAACAATTGAATGTTAACACTTGAGAAAACAATTGAATGTTAACACTAAATAAAACAATTGAATGTTAACACATAAGAAAAAAATTGAATGGTTACACTTCAGAAATCAATTGAATGTTAACATTAGAGAAAACAATTGAATGTTAACACTTGAAAAAACAATTGATTGTTAACACTTAAAAAAACGAATGAATGTTAACACACAAGAAAACAATTGAATGGTAACACTGAAGAAAACAATTGAATGGTCACACTTAATAAAACAATTGAATGTTTAACACTTAAGAAAGCAATTGAATGTTAACACTTAAGAAAACAATTGAGTGTTAACACTGAAGAAAACAATTGAGGGGTAAAACTTATAAAACAATTGAATGGTAACACTGAAGAAAACAATTGAGTGTTAACACTAAAGAAACAATTGAATGTTAACACTTTCAGAGCTAATTTTGAAAGAGCGAAGAACGATTTACTTCCCCTTCCTGAATTACCTGTCTCCTCAAAAATCATCATATCAGCACTCTCGTTGCGCAGTGCCCAGAGTGAACTGGTAACCATCTTAGCACTGTACACCCTTAGCAATGGTATCGCTACCATTTGACGACCGTCCTTCTCTGGACACCTTCTACCAGCCAACATTATGTCTTCTAGTGTTTCGTATATACTGTAAACAGGGCAGTAGAACAGAAGGGGTGAGGGAGAGGTGGGCGGGGGTAATTGACACAGAGTATGAAAATGCTGATGTTGTGAGGAAAAGATAAGCCATTTCTCATCCCTACTAAATTTCCAATTCAGATAAAGATTTTTCATCTCTAGCTAAAAAATGGGATTCAGACCAAATTTGCATCAGGAAGTCAGGATGGCCACCTTTGAGGAACTCAATTGTTCGAATCCTTTTGGCAAGCGAACATTTCTTAGCTTTTGAATTTGTTAATAACTTCTGTGTGACATTTTTAGTCAAGGGTTCTCTGTTTGGGGCTAACACAAGCAATACATGCATCAATTTTACAACCAGACCTCAATTTCAAGCTATTTTTGTGAATGTTGCCATTTGCCAGTAGGAGAAAAAAATGTAGCTGCATTTTCTTGCCAGGAGAAATTTAACATGAGCATATAGGAAAGTCATAGAATTGGCATGTTTTCAGTACCTATACATCATTAAGCCCTGAATTAAAGTTAAATATTATCAGCAAATATTATTGGGAATGCAGATCTATCATAGGCTATCTTTATAAACAGTAATTGATCTCTATAAACAGTAATTAACAGTAACAGATCTATAAACAGTAATTAACAGTAATTGATCTCTCTAAACAGTAATTAATAGTAACATATCTATAAACAGTAAGTAATAGTAACAGATCTATAAACAGTAATTGATATGTGTTTCCTTGTCTTGGTATAAGCCAGTAGAATCTTCAAGCCCTTAATTTCAAGTTTTCAGCAAGTTGTCCAAACTGAAATTCTGTTCCTGATAACCCACCAATGGGGATGCCTTCTTTGGATTTCCGTACAATTATGAAATATTTTTATTAATTTAAGTCATATTATTAATTGCTCATGTATTATATTATAATGATCAGATTTGTATGTTTTCCTTTCCTTGTCTCTATTGTTTTGGGTTGGGTTATAACTTTATTTTCCAACTTGTTAAACCTGATAAAATTTAAAATTTGGGCAAATGTCAGGATATTCTCTAATTCAGGTAAGCTAGATTGAGACCCCCAGGGGCTGTGTATACAACAATTATGCCGGTTCCTATCGAATTGTCAACCATGGCATCCATTCCAGAAAGGAATTAATACCATGTACCACGTACCACATACAACCAAATGACTGTGAAATGTACTTTAGTTGTTCTTTGCATGTTTCATCTTCTTCTTGCCTGCTATGATATTTGGTGGATCATTATCAGTGTTGGTACCAGCCAAGGCAATCTGGGGGGAGGGGCAACTAGGGGGGACAAGGCATATTTTTCGGGGTGTTGGGGAGCAAAAATATGACACTGATTTGGAGGGAGGGGTTTCCTCTCCCCTTTGGGAATTTGTCTACAAGTTATGTGAGTCAGATGCAAAATGGTGCTATCATTTATAATCAATTTGTCACACATTAATGTAATGCGATCAGGACTGTGGTAATGTATCCAGACTGGTCATGTGATCAGGACTATGGTGTGTGATTAGGACAGCGGTCTCGTGATCAGGAGATGTCATGTGATTAGGACTGGTCATGTAATCAAAACTATAGTCTGTGATCAGGATTATGGTCTGTGATCAGGACTATGGTGTGTGATTAGGACAGGGGTCTCGTGATCAGGAGATGTCATGTGATTAGGACTGTGGTAATGTATCCAGACTGGTCATGTGATCAGGACTATGGTGTGTGATTAGGACAGCGGTCTCGTGATCAGGAGATGTCATGTGATTAGGACTGGTCATGTAATCAAAACTATAGTCTGTGATCAGGGTTATGGTCTGTGATCAGGACTATGGTGTGTGATTAGGACAGGGGTCTCGTGATCAGGAGATGTCATGTGATTAGGACTGGTCATGTAATCAAAACTATGGTCTGTGATCAGGATTATGGTCTGTGATCAGGACTATGTTGTGTGATTAGGACTATGTTGTGTGATTAGGACAGGGGTCTCGTGATCAGGAGAAGTCATGTGATTAGGACTGGTCATGTGATCAAAACTATGGTCTGTGATCAAAACTATGGTCATGTGATCATCCCTGAAATGTCACCACAGAGAACACAGGTCTTCTCCAACACTGTCCTATCCTAGAGGCCATCCGGTTTAATGCATGTCTGGCCAGTGGTTATGTAAACTCAGATACTTGGAAGGCTGGACTTCAGAGATGAGGTAGAGCCAAGCTTCACTCTGGGAGAATTAGCTCTCCCTTATAGCTCGTCGGTCGGCCGGTATGCGAACGGTTTGACCCAAATCCCCAGGCTTTACCGATAAATTTGTTCAATGTGGTGTAAGTTTTGACATAAAAGACTGAACCCTGTCATCGGCCTTCAACTGGCACAATATAGACTTCCTGTTTTTCAACATGTTGAATCGAATTGGAAATGCATCTGTTCTTCTTGAATAGCACATTCAATCCACTTGTAGAAGAAAAAGAAAAAAAAAAAAATTGGTTTTTATATTTTATTTTATTTTTTTTCATGGGGAAACAGGCTATGAAAAGATCCTTTCAAGTGCATTCAGGCAAGCCATACCTGAAATTCTTTCCTTGGCCTTGAAAGTCATTCATACAAGTGAAAGGTCATTTTACAACAAAAAAAAAAGAGGAAAAAAATTAAGAAGAAAAAAAAAAGGTCTGGAACCCTGAACAAATGCTTGCACAACTCATCCCAGTTTTTGAAGAGTGATATGAAAGGGTCATCATCTTCTTGGGTTTGTCAATGAATACAAATCTCGATAAATTCCTTTGTTTTCTTTGTGTGAGGAGCTTAGGTGTCAGTTTTGTTTGGTACACCTCAATCCCTGGAAATAAACAACCAAAAAAATTACAGTTTTGTACCTTGTCATATTAGAACATCAAGTGAGATTATGTGTTAGTAGCATTAACAGACTGTGCCAACAGGGTGTTTTCAACGTTTACATTTTGAGTCTCCCATCAAGAAATACACATATGGCTGGCTACCTGGACATGGTAGTAACGTTCTACGCAATTTCCCCTTTTCTTTTGCTCCTATTTGACCTCACGTTGTCCTCACGGTAGTATCGTGTTGTGTAAGCCTTCTTTGTTTACCAAAGGTAGATGGAAGAAAATAAATAATATTTCCCTTTCGCGCTAATGGACTAGTCCCGTACCTCCTGCATTGCCTGGCCTGGGAAAACTCTATGCAAATTAGCTGTTGAAGAGATTGTCCATTCCGTCAGAATTATCGCACACAAACTGCTGTTTTTCCGTCATTTTTGTACCAAGAGAAGCCAGAAAGTTGACAGGTTTACGCAAAAGCTTCGACCGAGTGTTTCTCTTCTGTGAATGTGAAATTTCGGTCACGGAAATTGCAACAAAATGAAGTATCCGGCTAACCGTTCGGGGAGTGAGTGCTGTAGACATGTTGGATATATTCCCACGAATAACTCAGTTCCCACGGTTCGGTGTGTGTTCACACACATACACTGAAGTACTTCAAAGGGCCGACTTTTCATACAGGACACGCCACAGAATTTTTTACATTTTGAAACTCAAACCACTGAAATTAGTCATTGTTTCAACGTGTATGGATATATTTAATTAATTCAGGTAAGTCAAACGGTAATTCGATCAGTAAAACGACAATCCAGAAACTAATTGTCGCTTGTAAAGACAATTTTAAATGCCCACCGTGTCGCCGTTGTTTCGTAGTTTTTTTCAATGTGTGTTGTATTGTGAACATGTGTAGACCTGTACAACCAATGTTACAAATACAATGACTCCGTGTGATCTAACGTTACTGTATCCAGCTCGACGTTGTCCTTCGAGGCGGCCTAGTTCTGTTGGCCAAAGTTATGCTACAATCAATTTGGTCGCTGTAAGGTTTTGATCCTTATTTCCTAGGACATCCGCCCTGATACTGTGGATTTTTACCGGCGCCTTGCCGTAATTTGTTAGGGAAATTCGAGGTTAGAAAGTTGTGTCTAACGTTACGGCTAGTAAGAATAAATGTATTATTATTGATCAAACCTAGCGTAGGCTAGTCATGCTATTCCTTAGGCTTCACCCTAGGATAGGTTTATCCTATAAGTTACTACATATAGTTTAATGTAGCCTACCCGTTATCGTCCAAGTAAGCTACCGAGAAGTGTCCATACACGCTAGCAGTAAAACTTTTTGCACCATCATAAAGAAAAGACATAAGTTTACTATGGTACAGTGGTGTGATATTATGTTACAAAGCTTAACCAAGGCTAGGCTATGTCACTATGTGTTATTTTAGTATTACTATTAGGACTAGCCATGGCCTAACGTCAGGGGGTTTACCCACGTCAGGGTCTGGTAATAACAGTTTACTCATATGGGTCATGCAAAGAGCTTCAATTGTTTCTTATATTCAGTATCTGCAAACTCCATAACAGAAAGTAAAGGCAATGAAAAAAGAAAAGAAAATGATCGCACATGTGGTTCAATGATGTTGGTTGCATTCCTGTCTCCTTTAACAGTAAAGTATAGCTTGTGAAGCTTTGCTTAACTGAGGCTGTTTTTTTCAACAATTGATAATTTTCAAGGGCCAGGGATGTGGAATTAGGATTGGAAGTACAGCTAGCCAGCCAAACTGAAGACTGAAAAACAGAAATATCCAAGAAAGAGTTCCTGCAATTCAAGTCACATAGAATTTTTGTTGGTAGTTCGCTGGCAACTCCATCCATTTTCATGTTTTCAATAAATATTTAAAATAGGTGGCTTCAATACCTGCCTTTCCATCTACAATCCCTGTATATGCTGTGTGGAATCGGGTCCAAAAAGATCCCTAGTTTGCAGAATGAATGTTGGTGTACTTAAAAATTTCTACATTTTTGGGTTGAAATTGATCGCCAGTAGTTTAAGCTGTTAAAGTACATAATAATAACTTTGGTCAAGAGAGACTTCCATAGCTTTTTTTTTATAACAAGCTCTCTCCCTTTTTTCTTGTTATTTGATGATCAGATTTTCATCAACAATTTTAGGCTTTGTTATCAGCATCGCATATTCTTTTTGCTGCAAGTATGTGTATTGTGGGTATTTTCGCCCTGATTTTGCGTAGGTTTTGACTGATCAGATATTCCATACTCCACATAATGGGTACTACTCAATGGGAGTTAGTACCACGACTGTATAATGTTGTGCCAAATGCAGCGGGCCCATCCAATATTCAAGACAACCGTTTAGCACACACACATTCGTCGTGTTATTAATGTAGAGACAAACCAAATCGTGATCTTTAGCTAAATTTATATCCGAATGCATTCTTTGTGATAAACAACTTGGCCAAATAATTGAGGAACGTATTGCTCCGTATCAGTAATGGGCTGTGACCGAGTGGAGCCCTCCACTGTTTGAGATCTATCTATATAATAATTGGGTCCCAAAAGTTATATTGATAAAGAGATGTCCGTCAAGTTGTCAGTCTGTGATGTCATAGTCATTATAATGCCACACAGAGGTGAAATAATTCACTTTGCATTCTGTGATGTCATAGTCATTATTATGCCACAAGGTGGTGAAATAATTTACTTTGTAGTCTGTGATGTCATAGTCATTATTATGCCACAAGTAGGTGAAATAATTCACTTTCCAAGTTTCCAGTCTGTGATGTCATAGTCATAATTATGCCACAAGGAGGTGAAATAATTCACTTTGCAGTCTGTGATGTCATAGTCATTATTATGCCACAAGGATGTGAAATAATTCACTTTGCATTCTGTGATGTCATAGTCATTATGATGTCACAATGAGGTGAAATATTTCACTTTGCAGTCTGTGATGTCATAGTCATAATTATGCCACAAAGAGGTGAGATAATTCACTTTGCAGTATGTGATGTCATCATCATTATTATGCCACACATTGGTGAAATAATTTTCTTGGCATTCTGTGATGTCTTTTTCATTGTAACGCCACAAGCAGGGTGAAATAATTTTTCTTTGCATTCTGTGATGTCATATTCATTGTGCTGCCACAAGGCATTCTACAGTACAAACAGTTACCTGTTTGAGGCTTACTATGTACTTCACTTCATATAATTGTCTGTATCCTTTCACTGACCTGTTGAGACCATCTGTGACCCTCCTGTACATGATTGTTGTGTGATATAATGTTGGAATAGTCTCAAAACAAAAACGAAAAGAGAGAGAGCAAAAAGTCAGTCCAAAAAGCTGCTTTAAAATATACTTAGTTGGCCTGACGTTTCAATCCTAGCAGGATCTTCTTCAGAGGCTAAATGACAAGTAACAGTAACACCTTCAAAAGGACAAATACATGCACAGAATACAGACAGGTCAATGAGCAACAACAGGGGAAGAGGGGAGGCAGGAGATAAACAGTTTATCTCCTACCTCTCCTCTTCCCATGTTGGTTTCTTTCTTCTCTCCATCCCTTGTCTATTAATCCCCTTACATCTATCTCTTTTTGTTCACCATACTCATTAAACCTGTCTGTATTCTGTGGGTGTTTTAGTCCCTTCTGTTACTGTTACTTGTCATTCTGCCTTTGAAGAAGATCCTGCTGGGATCGAAAACATCAGGCCAACTTTTACACATTCTCTTACACAGGTGCTTTAGTGGATATAAAGCAGTTTGCTAACAGTTTTTTTGTTTTATTTTCATATGTACTTAGTTCATAGTTTTATCTACCATTTTATTTTATGTTTTGTGTGTGATCATTTAGGTGACTAGATTGATAGCAAAGTAACAACTTCTCTCACTTGTAAAGACAAAAGGGTGGTTATTTACAAACTCTGCAGCATCTGTTATAATGTAAACAAAATTATGGCTTCTTCCTTTTGGAAATAAGTAAAGTAGAATAAAGTGTGAGACAAGACATCTGCAGAACTGATTAAGATAAAAGCCCTGTTTGGGTAGAGAGAGATAAGACTGATTTACCAGTGGTTATTTTGTAAAAGAACTTGCGGATAAGGTGTTTGTTTTCCAACAACTTGTATCTTTTTTTTCTCCCACACCATCTGTGTCAACAAGCTTTTAATCAAGCCGCCTTTCCCAGCTCAGTTACAAATAAAAGTTCAAAATTACTTAGAAGAATAACAGGAAAGGAAAATTGAGAGATTTCTGTACCGTGTATCAATATCTGCATAGTACGACACACAGCTTTAATTTCAAGATGTTACTCAACTAATGCTCAAAATGGAGAGATTTCTGTTACTCAACAGACCGACTTAAAGCAGCATTTTGCGTTGGGTCGCCGTTTTATACTTTTTTGACATGTCCATCGAATTTTTTACATATATCAATCACAAAACAGCAAACTAAGATATTAGCCAAGTTTTTCCCTGCCAACAACGTTAATTGGCGAGTAATTAAGGATATTTGCAGATAACGAGAAGAGTGTCCACGACAAATTCCACATCTAAAACTAAACGCATACATTTCCCCCAAACCCACTGGTTTGAATTCAACCAATCAGAGATGCAGGTTTAGTATGAGCCGTTGCTAAATATAGATTCAAGACTTTGCGTTGGTACAACCAGGGAGTTGTTATGGAACTCCCTTGTACAACTGCCATATAGACTGAACACAAATAAGGCATGGTGTTATATTACGTATTGGTCAATGACGTTCGTAGTGTTTAAATATTCATATTATGGGCGAGGTTTGTTGGGATCCCAACGGAAAATATCTTGGAGAAAAAAAAGTTGAAAGTTGCAAATTTTTCGACTTTTTTGCCACCATTTGAAGTAAGATTTAAATAGATAAGCTAGTTATGTATGTCGTTATGGCATAGTGGAGTCAGTGAGGTTGAGAAAAATCATAGAAAAGGATGCAAAATGCTGCTTTAAAAGCTAAAGGTACATATGTGAACTAGAAAGGAAACAAGCCAGCAAGCTGCTACAGTTGAAACAAAAGTGAGCAAATTGCTGTTTTGTGTCATGTATTCACACACCCGAATAGTTTCAGCGTGTAATTTATGGTTATATCTTCATGCAAGTTGTCCCCACTGGTGGGTAACACTCTTCTGCTCCTCATCCCCACCCTTGATCAGTTAGTAACATTTTGGCACTGTTCCCTTCCCCCTCAACCCCCTCCCCAACCCCACTGACCTACCTCAGGGTCAAGGCCAACAGTATTTCCTCCTCCCTTATCTACCATATATCTTCTCAAGGCTTACCCAACTAATACTTCCAGGGTAAAATTTCTGGCATCTCCTGGAATCTTGTTGGTTTTTAAAGTGTTTGGTGAAGTTTCTGACATCATGCATCAAGGACCTGAAATTCAAGATACTGTCTCCTGACCCGTATCAAACACTGAGCACTATTTAGAGTATCTGGTTAATGTTTGCAGGTTCTTTTGAACATTAAAAATGTCCTCTGAGATCTAGCCTGCCTGTGTCTGTTTAGAAGTTTACAGTACTGTAGGTTACAATCTGAGTCAGTAGTGATAAGCGGATTTAGGGCTACGTGTAGAGATAACAAAATAAAAAAACCTGAATAGCTGGATATGCGCCCCCCCCCACCCACCCCACCCCTCCTCCCAGCAAAATTTGTCCAAACTCTTGAATGGAAAAAAAGTTAATATTTGATAAACTTACAAGTGCTTGAAAGAAGAATGCAAGTTAATTGGGTGAGTGTTTCAGCGATTGTTTTCTCAAGTAGTTTAAACGTTCCTTTTTTGTTTTGGTTTCAAGTATGGGCTTATTACTGTAGTAGCTTAAAGCATCATTCTGCCATTTACTCTGGTCGTTCATTAAAGGAAAAAAATAGCCGATGGTTGTAGTCTTCAAATCATGTAGAATGTTACACGATGACAACACTTCATAGATCTGTAATTTTGTCTTAGAAATTTCGGATAAACTTTTATTTCAAAATAATTGCAGGATATTAAGAAGATCCTGCTAGGATCGAAACGTCATGCCCTCTTACTTTTAAACACATTCTCTCAAACAGGCTCTTTTAGTGGATGAGCAGTTAGCTGACAGTTTTGTTTTGTTTTGTTTTCAAAATCATTGTAACGTGAAGGAATTTGTGTGCACTTACAACTGTTGTCGTTCATCTGGACTTAGAACAACAGAAGATGTCAAAACAGCATTTTCTGTCAGTTTCTGTATACTGTATATATGTATTCACGCTCTGGTAGAGTTTCTAGGCTCTAAACCTTAGAAAGATTATAACCCCTCCTCTGACGACAGACTTGGGTTTAGTCCAAATGTACAGTTCTTTGTATAGTTCTGTATTCAACAGTATGTATACTGTTTATTGTACATCTGACATAGAGGGTTCTGTACTTGTCTTCATACACTTAGGTTTTAACTTGTACTGTACTCTTGAGAGGCATTTTGGAATCAGATACTCAAGCAAGATTAAATTTATACTTGTACTGGAGCCTAGAGCCTTTTACTCATTCTCATACCTAGGGCATTTCTACTGTAACCTTTGCTACAAGTACTCGTACTCATGGGGTTACTCATGAGGTACTTTGTAAATTATGACAAGTCTGCCTGAAAGATGAAGTGCTTGTACTAGAGCCTAGTACTTCATACTCATACCTAGGGCATTTCTGCTGTAACCTTTGCTACAAGTACTCGTACTCATGGGGTTACTCGTGAGGTACTTTGTAAATGACAAGTCTGCCTGAAAGATTAAGTACTTGTTCTACTGTAGAGCCTAGTCCTTGTACTCTTACCCTTACCAAGCAGATTTCTGCCTCTAGTTTTACTCATACTGATGGTGGGTACCCAATGCTGTACTCGTAAAATTACAAGTCTGCCTGACAGCATAAATTCCCTGTTCACCAGAGTGGTAGATTTTGACGATTACTTGAAAGCATGGCAAAACTTCCAACACCTGTACAGTACATGTATGGCAATAAAAGTGTGCCGTCAAATATTATGCATTGATGAATGTGTACAATAACTGTTCAAAGTTTTTCCAAAATTCTTTTCCGAACCCTGAATTGATTGTACGGGCCACACACTGTACTGTACAGTAGCATAGAGTACCACCCTGATGGTGATAATATGGCGACTCAGGCAATTGGAACTGAGCGTGATAATTGTGGTTATTGCATTCCATAGTAATGTTACATAGAGTTACTGTACAGTCTGTAGACACACATCATATACTGTAGTTAGATTGATAATTATGTACATGTATACAGTATGTATGATATTACAAGTAGATACATCTCAGTACAGTGAGTGTCGAATATTATACTAGTTACATATAATACAGCTTTAAACAGTAACTGACCTGTCTAGACGCCAACGGCAAAGTTTTCAGTATTGACGAGACTGCTCATTTAGCAAATGGATCAACTATTACTTATCATCTATCTTTGGAGAAAAAAAAAAATAATAAAAAAATAAACGGGGGGAAATGACGCTGCGTTTAAAAGTCTCAATCAAGTGTTATTCATAATAGATTTAGAATATGGAGTCTGTACTAGTCTTCTAGCATTGTGACTTACAAATTGTATTTAATATTATACTCAACCTCATTGACTTATACTGATACGTGAGCTGTCTTGAATAGTAGTTGCAAAATAATGTACTGATGCTTAGGAGCTTTGTAGGCATACATGTACTCTCATCAAGAGGTACTGTAATCTTCTGATACTGGTATTTATACTCTCGTACTGTACCCATACTCTTACACCAATACTCTTGTACCAATACTCTCGTACCAATACTCTCGTACCCATCCTCTCGTACCCATCCTCTCGCAGCAAAACTCTTGTATTCATACTCTCGCAGCAATACTCTGGTACCCACACTGCCTCTGAATGGCCTTAACCACAGACTGGTGGTGCTTTAAAGATGTCTCCAGCATCATTTGGTTAGGTTGAGACTAGCATACGTGTATTGTTTGTCGAAGTTGTCAGTGTGTGAGCTTGTGGTGTGCTTTTCAGGTCCGTCTGTTTGCCAAGATGTACCTGTCATCGGGAAATGTTTACCCATACTCTTGTACAGTATTCATACTATTGTACCCATACTCTCGTACACATACACTCATACTCTTACCAATATTCTTGTACTCATACTCTTGCAGCCATACTCTGGAACCTATAGCCCTGGCTTAATACTGTACATAAAATAGATGTTAGCTGCTCAGAAAATGCTGAAATTGTTTGACCGACCAACTTGTAAACTGAGGTATCATGTGTTGAGGTTCTTCTTTTGGCAGTAATTTTTTTCCTTCATCTCCCCACCCTCGCCCCCCCCCCCCCACTAGCAAACGGTGAATTCCATTTGCATAAATTGGTCAGAACTTTGTTTTTGGGCCAGGACTTTGAGGCCTTGTTCTGTGCGTATACAGTATATACAGTATTAAGTATGTACACTGACGGTTGCCTCTGAATGGCCTTAACCACAGACTGGTGGTGCTTTGAAGATGTCTCCAGCATCATTTGGTTAGGTTAAGACTAGCATACATTGTTTGTCGAAGTTGTCAGTGTGTGAGCTTGTGGTGTGCTTTTCAGGTCCGTCTGTTTGCCTATGTACCTGTCATCAGGAAATTGATTCTCGACTGGCAAACAGTCTCTAGTGCAGGGTTGAAGTACCTGCTTGTAAATTCTCTCGGCCTAAATTTCAAGCAAAATTGCCGCGGCGTGCCCGGTCGTCTGTTCCCGTTTCGATCTCTGTCGCTAATTGTGAAACACTGTACAGCAGTGAGGCCCCTTTATTGGAGGTTAAAACTTCCATGAGTCTAAAATGTACCCTGCAGGCCAGTTGACTCAGATTTAGCGTGGAAAATGGATCGAATTTGGAGTCAAATGAGACTGCTCTGTATATTACCCGCTTAAAGCTTCTTTTATATACTGTGTTCCCCCTTAAAGGGAATTTTGTTTAAGTGGCAGTCAATTGGGTATCTGAAAAAAAACTCCATAAGTTTTTTTTCATCGCCACAGTCCTAGTTCAGTAGTTCTGGGATTTTTCGTCCTTTGATTCAGGCGAAGTGAATGTTTGAATCTCGCACCAACTGAATCTAACATAATTTGAACAACTGGTGGAGAAGGATGAGCGTTGTGAGGTCATCAAGACACTTCGTTTTTGGGGCTGCAGGGAACGTTATCAATTAGCAAGCTACACTGTAGCGAGGAAAGATCAACTTTCTGAGAGTAAAATAGCGATTTAGATGGAAATTGTCGGTGAAGTTGCAAGTTAGCAATCTCTTGAAGAGGTAAAACGTTCAAGAATTCGCTAACTCGGTTTTCTTCATAATATGTTGTTCAGATTTTAGTTGTTTGAGCAAATCTTTGAATCATAGCCGTAAGCGAAGTCTGTACACATTCCTGTGTATTGTAACAAGGCCAAGCTTAGATTCTGACCAATGTGCCGCACTGAAGCACGTCTCAACGTAAGTCAGTGTTAGATTCAGATTTTCTGGCAGGTTGGGCCAACATTTCAAGCACTCTATCACGGAAACTAAAGTTTATTACAGGGCAAGGCTTAGGGCGATACAAAGACAAAAGATGATATGACCCAAAGGACTGGATCACATTTTTCACTAAACAATTCCTTTAAATAAGTAACAGATAGTCGATACATTGCTTAGATACACTGCTCATGTAATGCTCAATATTATCCTAGAGGTGTATGTACATGGCTGGGTATTCAAACACTTTAAATACTTGGTGACTCCCATTTTCACCTTCATCATCTTGGCTCCCTCCAGTGGCAGATGTTGTGGCCTGGGGGAGGGGGGTCTATAGGGGGAGAGATGGACCCCCTGTTTTCCCCGTCCCTTTGGAGAATTTCTATTTAATTAAGGGACCTTAGTTTGCAAAATGGTCTTACACTGTAGTTTGCAACTTTATAGACTTTATCCATGATCGATATTTTACCATTTTTAATTACACACATATCGGAAATGGTTTCCTCTTTTTGGTTCTTCTTCCAAGTTTTTTGGGAACCTCTGAAAGTGTTTAGGTGATTATGCAAAGGGTCATGACCCCTAATTTGAATACCCAGATTGAGCTAAGTACTTTCATGTCCTCCAACCAGATATATGTCGCTGTGGAGGGCTCAATGAGCACTTAGTAACTTCAAAACCTTCATAAGGTAAACCTGGCAGTTTCCGGAGCAGGCAGTTGACTTGAGGTCAAAGGTCAATTTAGCAGGCTACCCACGAAATGTTCCAGCGTATTAACTGACGATAAATTTAAAAGTCAAATTCAGAAGAAACAGTCCAGATCCTAGGAGAGGTGGACATTTTTCTGAAAATTTAGAAATTTGATACTTACTGTATCCATAGTACTACATAATATAGAGTTTGCCTTGAGCAGCATGCGTTTTGTATATACTTAGCGGAGCCAAATTTGTTTACGATTCGTTATAGACTCTCAATTGATTTTCGACAAACTTGGTCATCTCTACAGTAGCTATAACCTTTGACAAATGTTTACTATATACAACACAAGTGTATACCCCTCCCCCCCCCCCCCCCCCCAAGGAAAAAGGGCAGCTTGAACAGTATACTGTACTATGGAAAGTCAGCAGTTAGTTACAAGCAAAGTCTATTCATATACGTAGTACTCTCAACTCATTAAAAATTGAGTCTTCCAATTTTGTGTATACATGTATATATAGCATTTCTAAAGGCCCTGATGTCTGTTTCATACTGTAGAATACTATGGCTCTTATCTGTGGAACAAGTTACCAGATCACATTCGAACATGCTCTAAACTTTCTACTTTCAAAAGTCTACTTAAGACCCATCTTTTCACTTGTTCTTTTGTAAATGAATTTGCTTTCTTTGTAAAGTGCCTTGAGCAGTGACTTTTGTCTCCTGATTTGTCGCTAAATAAGTCTCATTTATTATTATATATAAAGGCCCTGTTGTCTGTTTCGTACTGTAGAATACTATGGTTCCTGTGTTAACAACTGCACATTTATGCATCTTTGGACTTATATGTGTATTAATTTGACCATCTTTGACTTATATACTGTATCAATTTGATCGTTTCGCATGTACAGTAAATGTACCGTAGCATGTTGTGATGCAATACGGGATACATCATTCCCAGTCTATTGTACATGTAAACACATTAATGTATTTTGCTTCTGTTTTCTTTCTACATATATTGCAGCACATTCAAGATGGAAGGCAGAGAATCGTGACCAGCTTGCTGAAGCAGCCAAAAACCACCGCTTAGTTACGGGGCTTACTGCTTAGTTACGTGGCTTACCTCTTAGTTACGGGGCTTACCTCTTAGTTACGGGGCTCGTACACTAGACCCAGTGAGCATTGCTAGTACAGATCTGTGTGTGGATGGCCAGTCTGGTGACGCTGACTCGGTCCACTTTCTTTCGTTATCTAGAGCGTTGTGTTGACAGTTCATTGGGATTTGTTCATCGGTCAATGTCGGTCTTGCCATGAACAGGAGAACGAGTGTGAAGCCCTATTTCTTATTCGGGTTTTCAGAC
>JAIPMN010013239.1:0-19487 GCA_020650975.1 Apostichopus californicus | reverse complement strand
ATTACATTGTTTGCATAACGCTATATGTCCGGTTATAAAGGCGCATTTACACGACACGATAAAATCGTCTGCAACATTACCCATGTCTCAGGAGCGGTTGCAGGGACATGATTCCTTTTATTTTGTAGCTAGCTAGGACACTTGATAAAAATACAAACCCAAGGATTTTACCTGCTTGGGGTATTTTTTGGTCCTCACGCAAATATGGTCATAGCTAGGTCTATTGTCAAAAGCAGAAGAAATCGACTGCCAATTGAAGTTGTCTTGTTTGAAATTGCCGGCCTATCTTTGATAACAGCGTGAAAAATCCGCAGTATTAATCCTGCAAAAAGTATGCAATTAATTGCAGTCTTCTGTTATCAATTCCTTTATCAAGTTTGGAAAGGCTCCTTGAGTCCTTTTCCGAAGGCATTGTCCAGCATACGACCCTCGTCTTTCTGCGCCGTCGCCTCCGTCTTTCAGGAGAAGCACGAATAGCGACGATGCTACAGCCTACATGTTATAATTCATTTATTTGTTTTTTCATGTGTACAATGAGAAATGAAGTCTCCTATAAAGTCTTATCAAAGTAGGAGACTCCCTGGAAAAAAAGTCACACATATTGTCACATATTTGTCACATATTGTCACATATGTCACACAACATGTCACACATATTTATTGCATGCGTGTCGTGTAAATGAGAAGTTGTTCAAATGGAACAACTTTCTAACTGTGCGTGGAAAATCGTGCGCGACTCAAGACAACTCATTTACACGCTGCGATTCCGGGCGTCTTGTAATATGCTCTACTTTGCGCGTCAAGTTGCTCACGATTCAGTTTCTGCGAAAAGTCCATTCACACGACACGATTTTTGTCGCGCACAACTGTCGTGCACGACAAATCGCGAGTAAAATCGTGTCGTGTTAATGCGCCTCAACGAAACCACTGTAAATGTTATATGAATACTGAATAACTCTTCTATGACGCGTTCCGTGTATCTATAGTAACAATCGCGCGTCTCCTTTTAATTGCACTGCAACGCATTTATATACGTGGTTTATGCGCGCCGCGTTATTGAAAAGTTAAAGGTTTGTTTTATCATCAACAATCCGTTACGCATAGAATAGAGACATAATGCTGGAGAAACCGTGGAAACTTATTTCCTTATAGGAGCAAATATACTAAGGCACATTTTCAAAATTTAATCAAATAAGTCAATGTTATTTTCCCTTTCGCAATAAGGTAGACAACATTTTCTAACAAGGATGGATTATTTCGGTCGCCGATCATCGAAACCTGTAAGTTTATTCTGTAGCCTTTAAATACAAACTAGTTCCAGACCTGAATAATAGCCTACTTACATAGCCTAGCGTAGACATAGGCCTAGCCTATAAGCTAGTGGATGGTCCTAATTCAGTTGATACAGACCAAATTTCGTTCACCAGTGTATTTAGTTAAACGCGGAAGTGTCTCAAAATGGACATTTGCATCCTTACTACCGGTATGCTACACCTACAAGTGATTTTTCGAACCACCCAGCAAAATTCCAAAGTGAATATACAAAGCAGAAATTTGAAGGATAAATGCTTAGCCTAGGTCTAGACGAAACGGAATCCATCCTCCGCTGACCCCTTGCTATATTGCTCGTTGCAAACTTAAACCTAACTATTACTGAAGCTTTGCTAGTCTCTTTGTAGATTGTAGATTGTAGATTGTAATGGCAACTAGAATGCACCAAAACGTACCTGTAGAGTGGTTCACTTAAATGTCTCGGCATGTTGCATAAGTCTACTTGCTGAAGTTGCCTGTGTTACTATGTGTTACTACACATAACTCAAGCCGTATAACCAAACTGCCATATAAGAATGAATCAATTATATAATCAATATTTTCGGGATCGTCTTAACCTCCATATGCCCTTAGACCCCTCCCCCAGGACGGCATTCACAAATAAACATTGTGCCCCCTAAATAAATGCTGTGCCCCCCCCCCCCACACTGTGTCCACCAAGATTGAAATGTCTGGCGACGCTACTGCATATTCCTAAGCAACTTAATCATAGCCGCTCGTTTCAGTGTATAAAGAGGGTTCTGTTTAAGGACATATCACCCAAGAAATTATGCTAATATGTTGTTCCTGCAGTCGCTTGATATGATAGAATATGTTTTCAACTAAATATAGTCTGTTTGTTTCATTTTCAGGCACAGAGATCTTCACCGCAGTTTGAGGAAAGAGACGATAAGAAATATGACAAAATACAAGAGACCTTCTTGAAGCAAGCTAGACTCGTAGAGAACATGTTCTCACAACTTGAGAAATATGAGATGAGTTTACGGGGTACGTTAAACTTTCAAAATATGTTTACTCGGGTACGGGCCTGTAAATAACGAAGCCGGGAAGGATGGGTGGAACTATACCAAAGCCGGGTGGGGCGGGGGAGTGGGTTGCGATACCAAAGCTGCGGGAGAGATGGAGCTATGGGTGCGAATGAGAGGGAAACGATGAAGAATGGAAGGGATAAAAAGGGAATGGGAGGGGCGTATCCAGTACCGCATTCCCTGGACAAATATTAAATTACCCGAGAGAGCCAAAATATTTGATGACCTTCTTGTGGTCATGTTACTATAATGAAATGTGATGGAGTTAGCAAGGAGTGACCTTTGTTATTTCATCCCTGCTAGAACAAGATATAGTAAAGTCTATTTTCTTTCTACCGTAGAATCTAAGAAGTGTTTGCATGCACTGACGGACACTATGAGCGGGTTATACGAACATATGGGTCCTGATGAGAAGGAATTTCGAGTCGCTATGGAAGTACGTTATCACGTGTTTTTTTTTCTTTTTAGTTATGTCATGTTAGTAGTTAAAGAAGTTGATCTATGTATTCATTTATCATACGAAATATTAATGTTGTGGAGTTGTATATCTAGACGTTCCATTGAGCCTATTGAAGAAGGGCGTAAAATATTTTGTAGGCATGCATGAGCCGCTTTGAAAAGTGAGTATACTTGAAATCAGTATTTCACAAAAATGGTTGTTTCAGTCTTTAGCAGTGATACCGGAAAAGTGACTGATTCTTTCTAAAAACATTTTCCATGATGTAATATGTATTTAAGATAACCATATAAACCTTCAAGTTAATTGCGTTAACAGCAGCTAATTGTTTTTGCATAAGTGTTTATTGTGTAAAAGAAAGAGGGTCTGACGTTTCGATCCTAGCAGGATCTTCTTCAGAGGCTGAATATGCAAAAGTGTTTATGGTAAACGAAATCATCTACTCCGATACACGATTTGATGAAAATGACAAAATCACATCAGGAATTTTCTGTCACTGTAAATAATGTTAGGGTTAGATAAGCTATATAATATATCATGAATATTGCAGGCTGTAGGAAGATAGACATTTTCTTTTTTTAAGTAAGGGAGGTATTACATGTCTGTTTTGAAATATGTTTGTAGGCCTACTCGACATCATAGCAAAGATAACCTGCTATTTAATTAAATTAAATTAAATTAAATTAAACCAACAAACTTTACCACTAGACAATGTAATCATGTAACTTTACTCATATAGGACAACGCTGACAAAACAAAGAAAAGGAAATTCAATTAAATTCTTTCTTTCTGCAATTTTTCCCACCGTTCTTAGGACCACGAAAGGTTACTTGAGTACAAGGCATGCTCATTACATGCTATAAACAACGGAGAGGTAAACACATTCATTGAAATACACGGTAACGGAAAGGTAAGCCAATATCCCAAGCAACACTGTCTTGTAAAGAAAAAAAATTCTTATCTTTTTCTATTTTTTTTTAGCGAATTCGGGGGAAAATATGAACATCGCTCAAACTGAGCTCCCATGTTAATCACTTGCTAAGACATCGTGCTGTATCACCAAATGAATGTCCTCTAGCGAGTTATCATTGGTATATTTCGATTATTAACGAAAAGTGCAGGACAATATGAGCATTACGTGCCACTCTATAAGACAAAAGTTGGGCAAACATTTGACCCCACACTGGTAATACGTATGTGTCCAACCTACGCTGGCAAAGATCTGCTTCATGTTGCATCGGATTTATAAACACGGGTAGACCTAATCGATAGATCTCAGCCTATCATCTAGACTCTGCAGAGTATACCATTATGGGAACCCTATATATCATTAACGACTTCCTATTCGCTGATACGGCATCTCGACGCTGCTCTTTAGCATATTGTGTCTTCCCTCTTTTAAATGTCCGACATATATGGTGGGCGGCAATAGAGGAAAAACGGGAAGGGGTAGGGGGACACGAACTTCGTTGGGGGAGGTGGGGGGGGGGGGTTGGGACGTGTGACCCTGATCTGACGGACTGGGTGTGGTAAAACCAGATCAATACTTTACCTCAAAACCTCCGGGAAAAAAATAAATCCTATGTGCATTCTACCAATTCCTTTGCAAGCAACAAAAAGGCGGATGGAGGATGTACGCCTTTTGCCCAGGTCCGGTACGTGTTGTGAGGTAAGGGTCATGAGGACCAGAATTCAGTAAAAGTCGCCTATACAGATTTTACAGACTCTAGTCCAACCATGTACAGTAAGCATTTTCATCGGCTAGTTCTGTGCCACACATATATACACACGACTCTCGAAATATAGATAAATCAAAAGATCCCCTCTCCTCGTTACTCACAAAAGTCCAAATTTTACGGATACTAAGAGTAAAATGAAACACACCACACTGAAACTCTGTCACTTCAGTTATTTTTATTACTACTCTTCGCGTGAAACTGATATTAAAATATAAAAAACATAAATAGTTATGATCCGGTAGTTATGGTTAAATTGACAGCAATATAGGTTTTAAAACCGAACAAAACAGGAAGATAGAAAATTAAGTAACAATTCAAAAAATAGAACAAACACGCTTTAGACAGTCGATATTTATTATGCTTAACATTATCGTGACATGCGTATACGTGTTTCGGAATTGATTTGTTCTCTCTCCTTTTTTCTGTTCTACAAAATTTGCATTTAGTTTTAACGCAGCGCGTATATAGACAAAACACATGCTGAACTATTGCGTCACTCATATTGCGATTTCGTAAATACTAAGATTTATGTATACCTGCATAGACGGATCATGACACATATAAAATCACACAAAGAGAATGAAGAGAATTTATGTAATTAGTATAATTATTGTCTTAACGCAGATGATGCCATCTTGTTATGTCGTTCAACTGCTGTAGTATCTGTTGCAGTAACATCAGCAGAGCCAACACAGTAGCCTATGTGTTGTTGAATTTATACTTCTGGATTTTGAGTAGATTGATTATAGTTTAAACTTTAACTATAAGTTATACAGACCAATGACAGGTCATTTTTGAATCGCTTAGAAAAACTGGTTGATTTTCGTTGTAACGTTAATGTATAACATGCATACATATTGCCCTTGTTCCCTATATCAGAATCATACCCGACGTTTTATATTACAGTTACCAGTAAATCAGCAACGTAAAACTGACCGGGAATCACGTTCAAGCATATTTTAAAGTCTTGCAAATCCTTGACGTTTGTTAAATTCCTTGCATCCTTTACGGTGCCATATTGTTCAACTATAAAGAAACAGATATGTTCAGAGGTATCGTATATAATATATGGAGACAACAAGATCGCAGCAAACTCGAAACACTTTATCAAAGTTTTGACTTTATTTTCACCTTTGCAAGGAATCATCATCTTCTATTGTTTTCATATTACCCCTTTGCTTTCTATTATTTTTCTTTTTGGGATGGTCGGGGGGGGGGGGGTGTGCGTGTATGTGTGTGTGGGTGTGGTTGTGGGTGAAGAAAGGGGGGGGGGTGAAATCCCAATAGATATGTAATCTAATGTAAATTGAAAAAACACAGACAGTATATTATCGTTTGGAAAGATTGCACATGTTAATGACGTTTGTCTGTCTGTCTGATTTTCAGAGATTGGTACGCGAACGTGAGACAATTAAACGGGAACACGAGGCAGCATGCGAGGCATTAAAGGTAATGTTCTGAACTATTTACATCCATTTACTAAAATGTTTATATCCATTCATTGAAACATGTTTCTGCCCTCGTGAGATATTTCAGGTGTCTTTGAAGTACGGTGACCTTGGTTGACCATGTATGTATCAAGGAAAGGCGATGCAATGCCAATAGAATGATTGAACTGGAGTGGGGATTTAGGCTACCACGCGAATCTTGGAAAGAGTTAGCTTGACGAAAGTAATGATGGCAGGCATCGGAGACGGGTGTCAAACAAAATGTACTAAACAGCAGTTGCCGTGAGCAAATAGTTTCGAACACACGATAATGGGACTGTCCCGAACAGACACAATATATATATATATTTATTAATAAATGAATTAAGTATAGAATTATATTGAATGTTACGTGAGTTTTAAGTAACGTTTGTTCTTCTCCTTGTTGTACAGAGATTATATCAGATGGGAAAAGGTAGCGATCGAAGAGTCCAAAAGGTGAGTTTTTTTCCATATCTTCTGAATATAATGTTTTAAATTGTGTAATATAACAACATCAGGCTATAACTTACATATCTCACAGAGATTACATTAATTTTACACAACCACGCGTTTTGGGGGGGGGGGGGAGTTGGGGGTGGGAGGGGGTCACCCATCTTATCGTCAGTTTATCGATGCATTGATAAAACCCAAACAAAATGTTTTACAAATCCCGTCGTAGGGGTGTATGCGTGGCTTTCTCTGTGGGGGCGCGCTACCATAGTTGAGCAACGTTCGTGTTGTTCTGTTGTTATGAAGTCGTATATTCTATTTCAGTTGATCTCCTTTGGTACGGGTACATTTGAAGTCGTCTTTGGGACCAGGTGGTGTGTGGAGGGTGAGCGGATGGGGTTGGGATATATGGGATAATCTTGGTCGCAACTCGGCTATCGAACTAAATCTAGTAAGATAAGTGTAACGGTGATCAAAATATTGCCATGTCGTTATTAACACTCAAACTTTGTTTTTACGCATTTAAATAATATCTTTGATGTGGCTGCGGTATCTATTGTGTTAAGTTTTGGGTTGATATTGTTTACAAACGAATACCTACCCTTTATTTTTTTTTCCAATTATCTAACAGATGGAAGGCGCACTGCATTCGATGACGCAACGATTGAACGAAATCACAGATTTAGCAATGCGAGATCTACCACTGTTGTTTTCATTGTACGTTGTATACTAACTGTTGCATAAAATGACAGGGGAAGGGGAAAGGGGGAAGGGGAAAGGGGGAAGGGGAAGGGTGAGATATGTAAATGTATTTCTATTAGTTTGACGAATTGAGTTCCTTTACGAACCACTTGCGCTTTATCTGATGTATATATATATATATAGAAATCATAGCTGCCTTGATTACAATAACAAATGGAATTTGTCCTTTCGAGCAATCTGGTTATAAAACCACAAAGTAGTTTAAAGGACTTTAATATGATGATGTTATTAGTTATCCGTATTTCTTAATTGGAGTACATAACATTTTGTACAGTGCAATGAAGATAAAAAGAAATATATAAATATATATCTGGGAAGCAAAAGAGGAGGAGGGGAGGGGGCTGGTGAATTTAAACATTTAAACAGTACATTATAGTATATCGCCAAAATAACTCTACACTGTTTCTTGTCCATGTTTGCTGTTCTTTAGCCGAGGGAACTTCATCGAGAACACCTATCCAAGAATCTTCAGAATTTATCGAGAATATTGTCAAGAGTCGATTAAGGTAAATCTTATCGAGAATATTGTCAAGAATCGATTAAGGTAAATCTTATCGAGAATATTGTCAAGAATCGATTAAGGTAAATCCTATCGAGAATACTGTCAAGAATCGATTAAGGTATATCCTAATGGACAAAACATATGCCAGATACGTATGCACAATATACAAATTCAGATGCTAATAGTCGTTGTGTAAAAGAAACCATGCATAGGACCAAAGTATTTTATATTTTAGGCAATATTAGATATTGCCTTACATCATTTAATGAAATGGCAGAGCTCCACGCCAATTTTCAGCTTGCGAAAGCTCACCCGGGTCATTGTCAATATTTGAAATGTCACCAAGGCAGTTTTACCGGCAAAATATGGGATAAACAAGTAGAGAATTTAAATGAGAGAAAACAGGAACGTATTACATATTAAGATATACATAGAAGTGGAGGCTTAATGATCGAGATCATAATAAAACCAACCTATACCTCAACTTCATTTAAGGAGCACAGCAGCAATGGGTGTTCTAAAGGGTTTTAAGAACGCAGACGTTATGGGCCACCGAAGGCCAAATTTTATGTGCTCTCAGTCAAAGGAGTTCCAGTCCACCGTTCCAGGAAGCTTCAAATTTAAAACGACCGGAGAAGTTCATTATGGATTAGTGTGTTCATGGAGCTAATATTACATTTTTATTGTTTTGTTATTCTTATTGTTTATTACTTTTATTGTTTCAAATGAAAATAATAAATTGTTTGTGTCACGCCGCTTCTACAAAGTTTACTTAATTGATTTCACTTATATTTTTCCCACCACTTATTTCTACTATAGGTCACAGACGCACTGTGCGACATTGTCAAAAATCTGGAAGGAATGTATCTAGGGTTCGACGCTGATTCAAGTAAAAACTTTTTCTCAACAAAGTCAAACCTTATCTCCAAATATGCCAAGAAATATAAATCTGTCGATTTTGACGAAGAAGACGAAGAAGAAGAAGAAGACGATAACCATTCTATACAAGGTATAACGTATTGCAGTGGCTGGACAGGATTTCAAAGGTGGGGGTGGGGGTGGGGGTGGGGTTGGGGTGGGATCAAAAATCTCGACTGATAGATGTAGGAGCTTGAACTTTTGTGGTAGAAACAGAGGGGTATAAATAACTGTATGAAGGAGGGGACCTGCATAGGTGTTATAGAAGTCGAATCCTTTGAAGGGGGTCTTTTGGGGGTATAGGCCAGAGACAAAGGAATGATTTTTATAAATGAGGGTGACTGTATGGGGTCATTGAAGCCGATTCCTTTTGTAGGGGATCTGGGGTCACCTCCCCTAGACAAAAAAATAAACTTTTGAACGTCAAATAGTGTACTCTGAGACATATTTAGATTAAAGTTTAGGTCTTCATACGTAGCTCTAATCGGTATATGTTGTGCTAAAAAATCATAACAAATTCATTGCTTCCCCTACTGATTATAAGGGAGGGGTCTGAACATTTACGAGAGTGCGAGAGGCGAATAAAGGATTCTATTCTTGAGGGGATGCTGCCCTTGTGTCATTGAAGCTGTCTCCTATGTGGGGTGATTTGGGGGTCCTCCCACAAGAAAAAAAAGATTTGATGACAAATGGTGCATTGTGAGGCATATTTAGACTACAAATCAGGTCTATAAGTAGGTTTTGTTATTGTTTGTGTGTGTGTGAGGTTGAAAGAAGTAAGTGTGTGGGAAAGTGTGGGGGGGGGGTAGGATAACCCTGTTTTTAAAACAGACCAGCGAATTTCGTGTTTCCCATTTATTAACAGACATTAGCAAAGACAATCGATCCCCTTCAAATGTTCAGAAAAGAGTTTCAACATCCCCGAGAAGAACATCCGTCGAACGAAAAAGTCCAAAGAGGGCTGCTCCGACCAAACCGTCATCAGACGAGCCGTTCTATGACGCACCGACGAGGCTCTATGACAGTAATGGAAGAATTTTAATCTAAGTCTAAAAAGGAGTCACTTATTGCAAATAATATTGATTTGACGATAAGGAGAAATATAATATAAGTTTGAACAACTGTCTAAGTGAATTGAAAATGAAACTTGAAACATCAAAATGGAATCATGAGAAAATATTAATGCATATTTACGGTATCTTTGGGGAAGTGGATTGAGGAGGGGTTAACACTTATTGTATACTATTAAAAGATTTGCAAGAATATGTTGAATTTTGTAGCAACCTGCATGAAAACACGCAATGAATTGGATTGATATTACTATTCCTCTTTGGCTTATTTTGTTGTTGTTGTGTACGGGTGTGTCCCTTTCTTATTTCTGCAGCAATATGGCCTGCGTAGCAGACGACTTGCTATACTGTCAGTTATAAAGGAAATTCAAAGCCGCCATCACATATGATGGGATGCGCATTTTTTGTTTAATATGTTCTGACAAGTGAATAAGTTTCAGAATTTGATATACTTAACTAAAATACCATCATAACGCTACTCGGAGTTTCACGGGTACGGCTCGCGCACCGATCATCAGGCAACATATATAAGTAGATTTAAATTTTCTTTAAAAGCCTAAACCAAGTTCTCTGAAATTTAAATCTGTCTTTGTTCATCTACAGTAACTTGAGCTAAAGATTTCCTCATACTATATTAGTGTATCTCCTATCGTATCGCGTACGTTGTAGCATATTAGAAGAAAAGAATTCCCTTTTGAAAAGTATCAATTGTGTGAAATGTCACAAAGGCAGTTAATAAAATGTCAAAGGGAGTTAGTCCTCAGCAACGTTATCTAGCATATTTGAAAGGAATTTCGCTTTCCATAACGATGGCTACATTAGCATATTTGTTGAAATGGTTATTGGTCACATATCATTGAGTTTCAACGCCAAGGCGCTGTGACTAAAACCTATGGGTTTCAACTCTTGAGTGACAGCATCTTTACCACGCCCACGAATAGGAATTTACAGTAACACTGTGTAAGCCTTGCCCACTGCATGGTACAGCAACAAAACCGACATTCAACGCGGCTTTAGGACCCAATAAAAGAAATTACCATTAAAACATTTATGCTACCATCATGATATTCTCAACAAATAATTAATAGACCGTCAGAAAAGTACACTAGGAATGACACTAATTGCTTCGGCAGGCTGCAAGAGTCTTAGCACGGGAAAATTAATTGGAGTACGATTGCACTGCTGTATGCTCAACTTGACGCAACGGTTGGGAAGGGAAGCGAAGGGAAGGGAAGGGGTTGGTCAAAATGAATGAGACTGGATGGGAGAGGATGATGAGGGAAGAAATAGTGTGCACCGGTTGGTCCTAATTTGGAAATATGGTTAACATAAAAGAGGCATCGAAAGGCTAGCTACTACGAATCATTCGATGTTGTATGTATATAATAGTAAGTTCAGTAACGAGTCCAGATACGTCTCTCAAGAACGCCTGCACACGTTGGACAAAAAGATTTGAAGTTCACATTCAATATGATTGCTTCTGATCAGAATTAATCCGGCACTATCGATCGTCTTTAGTATAGTTACTGGAAGTTCTCTGATGTACTATGGATCATGAAGACTGGTTCTTGACTACACTGGTTGGAGAGGGCGGGTGGAAGCATGTGCGTAGCCTACTATGAAGGTAATAGTATATAAAATTGCATGGCTAGCCTTATTCTGCCCATTTAATTCTTGCATGTAGGTTGTAGATCAGCTACGGAAAAAGAGGGCGCAGGTGTACACCAGCCTGAGTATCCAGAACCGTATACAGATCGACATACGGGCTCTGCCAGTATTCGAAACGAGTGTATTGTACATCAAGGCTGAACGCCGGTGAAGGCAAGAGAGATTTGTAACAGTTACTACCAATGATTTCAGAGGACGGTTTCGTCATCGTATTTGCAGATTTCTGTCTCACCGTCGTCGGCTATATAATAAAAGTTCTTTGCAAGAGCATCATATTCTGATCACGTCTAGGCTGCCTCGTACGTCAAAGATAGCATAATTGGATGATATTAATGGAAAGATTTAGGCCTAATCTTTTTATTTCTATGAAGCACACTTAAAGATTTACTGAAAGCCACAGGGAAAAGACAATTTCAAAGCAGGAAGACAGTCCGGCGGTAGTGTTCTTTTTATCAATATACTTTTGAGACGAGAGGCGTCAAACAAGTTTAACAGGGAACTTGACCTGATATCTCCCGTACCCGAGTCCTGTTCATTCAATAACGTAACTTTGTACTGTCTGTAAGCTTAGGGTGAACTCACTGCAGGAGGGACGTAATTTCGTCATCAGCTTGGATGAAATTTGGGCGTGGTCTAAGAGGGTGAAAGACCCAATACTTAACACTGAACAAAAACGGCCTGATCTCATGTGCTCCAAAACAAAACAACACTAACGTTTCACTGTGTACTGTATATTTAACAAGAAATTGGATCTTACAGCAGAAGATCGCCACTAGGCCACTACAAAGTGAAATAATCAGCTGCCGTTAAAGACAAAAGATCCAGTAAATATGAGGCGAGTTATCTTTCACTCGGAAAAGCTAAATTCCGACGCTGATACAAACAACGTGTTTTTGCTAGCTACGGTTGTACAAAGTTTTAAGCCTGGTACCACTACTAGTACTAGTACTACAGTAGTAATGGTACTAGCCTACTACTTACTAGCCTAACTCAGTTCTGGGTTTAGTAGCCTGCTACTGCTAGGCCTAGGCTAGCCTAGTAGAAGTTAAATCAACGTTTATCAGACCTTAAGTGATCAGCACAAGTTTAGGACTAGGCTAGACTTAAGTACTCTGCCTTGTTTCCACCAAGAAGTAGTTATGCGAAATTTCGATTGCCAGATGATGATACACACATGGACAAATGCAGTAAGCTGTCACTTCAGTACAAAGTTAAATAATTTTCAGTACTTCAGAACAAACTTAAAATAAGTAATCAGATTTAAATAATTACAAATGTACAAATTTCATTGAACAAGGCATAGTTATTGTAGTTATTTTCAATCTGGCAACAAGATTGGTTTGAGCATTAATTCATGCAATGAAAGACATGCATTTATACTATACAAAATGCCCTGCCTCTTCCTAACAGCATTTTTGCTGGATTTGCAAACCATTAGACATATTGGGACCTAGGCTACTTCATAAATGCTTTTGATAACCATTTGAATCATTATACTATATGGTATATTTCCCTGACATAAATCTAATGATTCTGACATATCCAAAATAGCAACACTGAGTTATTTTCTTTGGGTTCAGCTGCATGCAAACAATACATTAACAGAAGTTGTTCATTCTTGTTTCACAGACCAAAGAGTATGGGAAGACGTGGGCGAAGCAGTGGTGGGCCATTGTTTGCTGGGATCAGACCTCCTATGCAGTAAGTTATTGTGCATGTTGAAGTGGGATAATGTTTAATGGAGCTGGTGGCTCTTGAAGCATAATTTCTTTCGACTGTCAAGTTTGTTTGAACCAATGTTTTGTTTTACCCTGCTACTCATGTTCATGTTCATCGCTAGACTTGTGTTGTACATTTTGAGGAAGTATGCTACTGTTTGTGACCATCCATCTATACCACTTTCATGGCAGAGGTACCTTGCCTAGCCTGCTTTACATACAGTATATTAGAATAAGTGCTGAAGTCATTGCCATTAACTAATGAGTCTTGTGGCTCATTGCACTGTCTGTAACCATTTGATTGAACTTGACATATTGATTTCACAGGCTCCAACAAATAATATGTTTAAATTACTTGAGTAATTTTTAATGTGCAACTGGTAGGATGGGAGACTATAGGCATGTTTCTCAAGACACCAGCTACTTAAAATATTACTTTAAAGAGTAATGTAGTACTGTATGTACATACTTGCTAGCAAGACAGGCCATTGGGTATAGACTTTAATGTGCACAAATTGCTAAGCAAAGATATGTACTGTTGTACAGTACAAATGCAGACTGAGGCCTTGAAAATATCTTACATCACTAATTGATGACTAATGCGATTGTGCCCGTCAAGGTTTGATCAATCTCCATGAAAACTTTAACTAAGTTTGTGGCAGATAGTAAGGTACTGTACTTCCCAGCTTACTCATTAAGTTATTTTGGGCCCCTGTGTTGAGGTTTATAACCAAGGTTGTTGCCAGTATCAATGTGATATTTTCTGCCCTCTTTTCATTTCCAAGTTTCAAACTCCAGTCGTTGAAATTGTCAGGTTTTAGTAAAAAAGTACGGAATACCTGCATTGTTTTGACTTTTAAGGCTACTACTTGGGTTTGACCACAGTAGAATACCTTGATAATCATATTTAAAGTTGTTCAATATAACAGATGTCTTCATGACATTGTTTTGTTTCTTTGGAGTTAGGTTGTAGGCTCGTCTTCCAGAATCTTGAATAAGACTGACCATTTCAGTTGCTTGTTTCGTTGGAAGATAGACCCGTAGTTTTTATGTCACAAGATTTAAATTTTCTCAAGTTCTCTTTTTTCCCCATCTTTTTCCGTAGATGGCGAAGTCCAGCATTTGTGCCTCATTTACCTTTTGACTTCATAATGGTAGGTAATTTAAATATTAAAAAATAATCAATGACATAACCTGACCTTTTCACTGAAAAAGATGAAAGGTCTCGTAGAAAGGTCGTAAGAAGGAGCAGCTCATAGTGTCAGAAGTTTTTCTAGTACTGCATTATTTAAAGAGTTACAAATAACCTATTTTACATTTCATTTAATAATACTAACAAATTTTTTCTTCTCCGATAAGTTGAATATAATGATTAGCATTAACTTGGCTTTTTAAGTTTATGCATACTTTTAACTTTATGCATACTTTCATCATTCCTGTTGCAATTTTAGTGGACTGTTTTAAGACACCTTTTACAGTATGTCAGGGATGGTCTGGTGGCTAAAGATGATTGGTTAGCAAAATTGCTGGCAATTTCCTCCATCTTCAAGTTCAAGACAACTAACAGCCTCATAGCATTTTGCATGGCAAAGAAATTATTATATTTTTTCTTCAAATTTAGTGAATATTTTGTGAAAGCATGATAGCAGCAGCTAAAGGAATGATTTCATCAAAATAACACATGGGCTGGAAATGATTTTGTTTTTGTTTTATATTTTGTCTTGACACAAGTTTGGAATATTTTCCTTCTCTTTGAGATAAGTGTTATATTGTCTGCAACCAGAACATCCTTTTAATGGTGGAGAATGATGTATGTATGTATGTATGTTAGATCCTCCTGCGAGCAGGAACTCGCGAAGAAGACTCATTGGCTTATCAAAGCCGCAAGCTGACCGAAGTCAGTCTCTTACATACATATTTAATGTCCATTATTATAAATTGTCAATTGTCAACAACTCTGTAACTCGACGACATACATTAATCTTGGAGTGACTCGAACCGCGGTATCGGTACCACGGTATCGGTGCAAATTGTAGCTGCGAGACACAAATTCATGAACTAGAACTGAACCGTTTTATCTTCCATGTGAACAGTTGTCTGCCACTGGCTAATATCTTTACTGTATATTCCTGTATGTGATGAAGTTTTGGGAAAACTACAAAATTTCGACTTGTGAGACGTGATCGTAGACTTTTAATGCATATTTTATTTTTTGTCTGCTTCTAGTGTGAGAATGCTTTCAAGAGAGTCAAACCAGTCACTGAAGATGCAGAACTGATGGAGGTAAGGGAAACAACTGGCAGTTTTAATTTTTGATGGATTTTATGTATTCCTGTGACTGAGTATGAATACAAGTAAATATGGAGAGAGGTTTGCTTATGGTTTATATAACGTTTATCAAACTTGTATGGATGCTTTGTTTACAACTAATATAACAGTTATGCAAAGTACATGCTTATCCAGATGTAACATAAAGCACATTCTTTTAATGTTTGTTGCGACTACTACAAATGCAAACAATGTATCCTATAAAAATGACAAACTGACGTATGAACTGGTGACAGTTATCACAGAAGGTTTGTCTCTTTCAGAAGGATCAGCTGGGAAACCTCAATGCTAATTTTATGTGCAACATCTTAATGCTGCATGAAACCAAGTTAGATGGATGCTTTATTGCAATTAAACAATTTCTATGTCGGCAAAAACCAACGTTTGATTTGTTTAATCTAAAGTATCAGTGCAATCGAAAACACTTGCTGTTGTAAATAGTGTATATATACAGACATCTTTTCGTGTAAAATGGTGTCAAGTACAAACGTCTGTGACGATTTTGAAAAAGAGTGGGGGAGGGAAGGGGGGGGGACTACTGTACCTGCTGCTCAAAGATTGAGCGATTGTTTGAATTCTTGTTTATAATCCATGAAAGAATCACCTGTTAATGATTTTCTCTCTATTTTCAGATGTTGATCAAGAAAAATCAAGATTTGACACCGTCTGCAACAGAACAGGCAGCAGTGCTGAATATTGTGACCAAAGTCAGCTCAGTACTGGATAATTTGACCATAGCGCCGCCCGCTGGATTCGATGTTGTGAGTATAACAGTGAACTTGTTATGCATGGGCTCGAAGCACTACAGTATAAGAGCCAGTATGAATTTATTTGCGATCATTCCTGGTGGTAGCCGTTACCGGAAAGAACGCAGTTACTCAATTGTAACATGAAAAGGAACATGTGGAATTTTTTCAGTGACCTTGAAGAGAGAGAAAAACAGGAAAGGAGGAGAAAGACTAATGGGGGTGGGGAAGGGGAGGGTGAGGGGGAGGAGATACTTTGCAGACACCTCCACTTCACACCCTCCCCCTCTCCCCAGTTTATGCCACTTGAACAAGGTTAAAAATGAACTTCCTTCCCCTCATTACATTTTGGCAATAATATAGCCGCATGATATTTGTGCACATCAAAATGAGTGTGAAGTGAAGTTTAGGATATTACATGTTTACACTAAAGTGGACCCTGTTTCTACTGAAAAAAAACAACCTGTGATCCAGGGGTCACTTTGCAAAGAGAGTGATCCATGGCCCTAGAAATTGTCTGTGACTGTAAATAAACTTGAAGTAAGTGTGTTTCAATAAACTGATGCATAACTCACTAGGTTGACATAATTATGGATAAATGTAGACACAAGAACAAAATAACATATTTGGATCAGAATGAACAGAAGCAGAAAAGGACTTTGAAACTGTTTGTAGTTCCATATATTAACAGTATGTGTAAAGATGGACTGCCAACATTGTCATCTTTGACCCTGCCTCTTTGGATTATTACCTCCAGAGAATTGGAACCCAGGGTCACTGCCCCATTGGGAGAGAAATAAATAAAGATGGGAGTTGAAAAAAATTTATCTGACTAACTCAGGTGACTGCCTAACGATTAAATGTTAACTAAGAATTCCGCATCTCTATGTAGCAATCACAGGCACGACTGCAAGGACTGTGCCGTCAGGCAGGATAAAGGGATATATGCATCTTGTACCATTGAGCATATATTAATACTAAAATATCCGGAGACTGTCAAATACTTAAAAGCATCACCCGTGCAGTAAATCTTCAAACCTTGTGACATTTCTGTTCTAGCATTGTCTCCCTGAGATGGAGCACTTACTGTCTTTTGGCATGTTAGCAATGTGGTTTGAACCTGCCATATATCCATGTGATAATCATGGATAAAACACCAGTCTATATCAATCCTTCATTGCTCCATGGCCGATCAGAGGATAACGAGGCGGGCATATAAATCCACACCCATTGCTACTCCAAGGACCGCTCCTTCTGTCTACTCTCCATCTGTTGATCGAGAATTTTACGTCAGTATCGGAGGACTGTTAACATTTTAGTACGTCAAAGTGCGTTATGGGGAAAACAGTCAATTGACTTTGTTGTACTCTGATGTATGGTCAATGTGTGTAACGTATATGTATAACATATGTGTGTGACCTATGTGTGTAACCTATATGTGTAACCTAGTCAAATCAGATGGTCTGGAAAATTCATGTCCAACACTTACACTGCCTGATACTGTAGATTATATTTGGTTACACGGTTTTGTCACATTTTCTATTATGTGTTTAATACCCTGCTATAGATTAAAATGCTTTGTCCCTGACAGATTTATGCCATAGAATTGCATATGGGATAGTCGTCGTAAGACAGCACACCATTTCAAGAACCTATCTTCCATCAAATCTAACTTTGCTCTTTTTCATCTTTAATCTATTAAGAAATAAGTCCTTTTACCTCTATATTCATGTTTCACCTTTATAACAGGGTATCGAAGAAGTCAGGCAGGTTGGATCTCACAAGAAGGGTACCATGATGGCAGGAAAACCAGAGGCTGATCTTGTAGTGGTCCTGAAGACTCTTCCTACAAGTATGACCATTTACCCTAAAATGAAAGCTGATATCGTGTGTGTTTATTGCTTAACCATAGCATATTCAGACAGCCAACCTTTTATGATGTAAAGCAATTCTGAATTTACGACCATTGCAGATTACACATCCACCCGATTGGTATATTTTATCCGGTTATAATGAGCAAGGAACTTAATCTTATTCTCCTTCATTGGATTGGACACTTGACTTGCCCTGTAGTTAGTTTTGTACATTCAAAAGACATCATTAAATGTTATACAATCATGTTTACAGAAAATAGATACAACTTAGTTGGGTAATTAGGGTATAGCAGTTGTCCTATTAATAAAATTATAAAAATTATACAAAATTATAAAAAATAGAATAAAATAAAATTATTTTCTCCCTTGGACATCGTATGATGTCCCAATGTTGTCTGTGGATCTAGTTACAGGCCCTTGGTTTACTTATATCACATTTTAAAGACCACTTCAAGCGTGGGTGGTTTAAGAAATATTTCTGTTTTATTTCATGTTAATATATTTGTTCAATACTTGTCTTAATTTGTCTTTTAAATAATTTAGTTACTGTCTGCCATTAAATAGCACTTCTTGCAGTCTTTCTACAGTAGGTGTATTTAAAAAGGTAACAAATAATAGTGTAACGGGACATTTACTCTTTCCAGGCGTATTTGAAGTGTGATATCTTCGTGGTAACACAAACTAGTGGTACGGGACATTTACCGCAAAGTTTTGTAACGTTCATCTTCTTTAACCAGAATATCCTTTGAATGAGATGTCCTGGTGATTTTGGAGTTTTCCAATTTACAAACAGTGAGAATAGCAATTGGTTAGATGGCTCCAAATCCAAGAGCTTTCGGCATTGTTAATGGTCCATGCCCTAGAAATAAACCGAATATAAATACACCCGATCACTGACTTTATGTATTGAACAATAGTTAAGATGTAGAACAAAAGAGCTTTAAAAAGTGTAATATTTCCGTATTGGAAAGGCCATCTCAATTTTATTGACTTATATTTTGAGATATCATAAGGCAATAAATATATGTCTCGTCTATGTATCTCTTGTGACAAGTTTTACATCTCTGTTCTCCCCTCAAGTTTTAGTGCAATACTTGAGTGAATTTTGTGAGAAGTGGAATATGTTTTAGTTGTTTACCTGAGTGAATTTGTTGGGAATGTGTTTTTGTTATTACTTGAGTGAATTTGGTGGGAATGTGTTTTTGTTGTTTACTTGAGTGCATCTGATGAGAAGTGGAATATGTTTTAGTTGTTTACTTGAGTGCATCTTGTGAGAAGTGGAATATGTTTTTGTTATTACTTGAGTGAATCTGATGAAAAGTGGAATATGTTTTAGTTGTTTACCTGAGTGAATTTGTTGGGAATGTGTTTTTGTTATTACTTGAGTGAATTTGGTGGGAATGTGTTTTTGTTGTTTACTTGAGTGC
>JAIPMN010013237.1:0-15577 GCA_020650975.1 Apostichopus californicus | reverse complement strand
GCATGTTGTCACAAAATGCTTGAAAAACTAAATAAAATCCAGTTTAAAACATATATTTTTGTCTATTTTTGTTTTACGTTCTTAACTTTTCTCAGTTTAACTTGGGAAAGAAAATTTTGGAAAATTCGGGAAAATTCGGGAACATTATATTTGTGTCTTTTTTAAAGGATTATTGTAACCTACAACAGAATTGAGAAATATAGCGCAATTTTGCATTTAGGCATTCCTTAACTTCAACAAAATCTCAGTGGGGAGGGGTACCCCTCCCCTTAGACCCCTCCCTCAGGACGGTGATCACTATGTAAGTAACATATCAATGAATAATGGGCCGGTCTAGGTGAAAAATGCCCGGGCCGGTTTTAAGACCCAGTCTGGGCTCAACGCAAGGTGTTGCCAATAAGTACTTTGTGTGAGGATGAAAAAAAGGGGGAGGTAGCGGGATACACCCGTCGAAATGGTCCAAAAATTACCTAACTGATCCATTTACCCCCTAACGGCGGTCGGAGGTGGGGGATATGCACCTCTACACCACTCCACCCTTTGCGTATACTTGTCTCATATTTATCGTTGACTCATATACTTATCAAAAGTCAACCTACATTTTATTCCGCTTCTGTTTTCCGAAATCATAGAATGAGAATATGTTGTATTAAAAACCCTGGACCATACGGTTACAGTCTCGATTTAAGAGGACTAGTGCTGCTTAGTTGTTTTGTTTAAAAAACAAAACATGTATTCTTGGAGTGGTATCAGTGGGGTTGTTTAAAAATACCAGCGGAAAGATCACATGAGAAGACCGGCGGACACGCCCCCTACTTTATCAAAACAATAATCTCTGTACATTCATAGATGAATTTTCTACAGTTATTCTTTTTATAACTTTTGTGTCCCGCAATTTTTAGCTTCAAAGTTTTTTAGATATATTCCAATTATCATGAGACAGTGAGCAAAACGTCCAACAACTAGTGTAGTGGATCGATGTTCCTCCGTTTCAACTGTGGCCCAGGCTGCAGTATCATAAATGGAACGTCCCACAATAAAAATGGCGACTTACATAGTTTTGTATTTGCTGGCTTCCTCGATTTTACAGTGTGGTAAGAATGCTTTACATGGAGAGAAATTATTCGCTTAATATCAACGTTAATGTACAAGAATGTGCTCAATCATTGCAAAATTCCATGTATTTTACTCTCCAATAATATTCATGCAGAGAATGAATGCCATAATATGGCTGTCGTTGCAGAACTTACGTTAGGCTACATTAGGCATAGCCTAGCTAGACATAATTAGGCATAGCCTATATTCTTGGACTACAGGCTCACAATAACAACAACAGCAGCGCCATGTAACGGATTTCACAGGGTTTTCAAGTGACGAACAAATAATCCTGCCTTTTTCTTTGAAATATAATGACATATTTATAGTAGATAGTGTGCCATTTGTCTTCCAAATTCAGTAATGTAGCCTACTGGTGACTAATTAAGTTTAAAACAAAAGCAGCCTAGCCTAGGTCAGTATCCTTTGCTGTTAAGCTTTAATAAAGGCATCTAGGCCTATAACTTAAGTATAAGCAACATTTGATTTTAATTTTTTACAGTTTTCACCTCAAATATGTTGTTTCCTATCAACATTTCAATACACAATTAACCTTCATAAACTTTGCAATTGTAGATGATGAGAGGATGGATATCTAGTTGCACATGCAGCAGCAATTAAAATTAGTACAAGCTCGGCATGTGTCCTGTGAAAGTAATACCAGCCTGTGTCATTCAGTGGGGGAGATGTAGAAGTTTTATGTAGTGATGAGCCCTAAATATATCTACAATCCAGGGTTGTGTGCTTGGGTGGCAGGGATAAGTGACACTGGGGTACATCAGCACAACACAGGTTGTCCAAGCTATAGCATCTTTATATATATATTAATGTTAATATAATGTTCAGTTAGTTACTACAGTAAAGTATAACTAAAATAAGATAGTGATTACAAGAGTCTATGTAAAGGGAAGATTGGAATAAAGTCAGCCGAACACAGACCTCCGGTGTGTAGATTTGTATTTTGTGTGTCAGTATACAGATGGACCCATGGCTAGAGATGGACCCATGGTGAAGAGAGAAATTTCACTTGCAAATACTATTCGTTTTAATGCGAATATATCAAAAACAATACGAGAGGTCTAGAAAGAATATTATAGGTCTATTTCTATCATTCTTTCCACTGAAGACAAACATGTAACAGTTCAGCTTATAAAAGTATGGTAACATGAAAATGTTAATGGATAGTACTGTATCTCTGGTCCTTTTCTCTGCAGGTGTGACAAGTGCCCAAGATGACCATCTGTCAGATGACATCTGCTTCTCTGAATATTCATGCAATGTTGGAGAGGATTCAAATTATTATAAAGCAGAGCGGGACGTCCTTGGATTGCATCACATTGGCTATGATACAGCTGAGGTGACCATACAGAACTCTTTACCACATACCATGGAAAATTCCATTAATGTTAGTCTACAATCCACAGAATGTTATCAAGTAAGTCAAGTTTACTTTATTTGACTATGTCAGGCAAGAAAGTGTTTGAAAGTATGTATACATGCCTACCTGGATGATAGTAATGATCTCTTATTTTTTTTCTTTCTTGTGGCAACTTACATAGATTTCACTGAGCAATAAGCTTAGGTCTAGTTCAGCCCAAACAGAATACTAATACATTCAATTATGTGAGGCTGTTTAGCATGGTAAGGTTAATTATGGTGTACTCTAAGAAATGGCAAATTATACTCATTGTCATATACTTGTGTCTATTCTTACATATCTTTTGCTATATTTTGTGTATTTTTTACAAAATACTGATCAACTTAATGACAATGTTGGTAATTTTAGTAGAAGTATCTTTGCTCACAATGGTGTGGTTTCGATACCTTCGATAATAATGGTGAGGTATCTATGCCTACTAATTAGTGAAGTCTGCTTGAAAGTGTGGAGTGCATAAGAAATTTCACTTGCAAATACTATCCGTTTTAATGCGAAAATATCATAAACAATAAGAAAGGTCTAAAAAGAATATTATAGGTCTATTTCTATCATTCTTTCCATTGAAGACAAACATGTAACAGTTCAGCTAATAAAAGTATGGTAACATGAAAATGTTAATGGATAGTACTTAATGTGAACCTAGGGGTGCAAAGTTACATCAGCTCTTGACTTGAATTGAAAATTTCATCTCGCAACGAGTTAGTGCACTTGAAGGTGGGTTTACTGTGCGTTGCTATGTGGTAAAATCATAATATTTCTAAAATGTGCCATAATCTAAGTATACTACTGATGTGTTAAGTTACATTTGTGAAAAACACATCTACTTACTACAGTTGAAGTTGGAGTTAATGTCCGTTGCTATGGTAAAATCATGATACTTCCAAAACTTGTGCCATTACAGGTAGAGTATTGCCAAGTACAGTAATATGTTTCGTGACTATACTTAAATGTAGAAAGGAGCATATTAATATTCACCCAAGCAAGGATATGCAGATCATAATTCAGTGCTGGAGTGTTTGTCTTAGTGATGTGACAATTGGGTTTACTCCTGGGTCAGGTGTCTCTGACCCAACTGCCGTATCCAGCCATCTTTTCGTCAAGTGACCGCTTAATTTATTTAAGTGATGGAATGAAGTAAACCACAAGTTGTTGTCTGGAGATGACAACTAAATATTTATATTTAATACTTTGCCATATAGAGTTAGAAATGTTGGTAGTAGTTATTTCTCAGAAGCATTTCTAGATCACCTTAGTTGTTATTAAAATTGTTGTTAGTTAAGTGAAATTATTAAATTGTTGATCATTGCCTACTGTGCTCATGTAGGGTGATATTTCCCACTGTCCAAGCAGTTAACTTTGAGACATATTCAAGGCCGAAAGTTGATATTATTTTTTTTCCGAATTTTTCTCTTACAATCGTTTTTCTTTTCTATTGTCTTTAAGAATTTAAATGACTGACTCTTTGTTTTTGTTCTTCTTACCTAATTTCAGTGTAAATTGCTGCATATTGCTACAGTTGATGCGAGGATGAACACCACGATCAAGGTAGACACGGCATGGCCTACTGAGTGGTTAATTTCATCCACATCCATCTCAACAGCTCATAATTGCAAGTAAGTATTTTCTTTGATTATTCCAATGAAATAATATTTTTTTAAAGAATTGAATTGATCAGTTGCTATAACTATAGATGTGAAGCTGGCAGGCAAGTGGTAGATATAGATTTTTATGGTAATTTTCATGTTTATTTCTACATAAGTTTAATTTTATTTGGCTGGTTGCCTTTTATTACCATAGATCACATCTTGCCAGATTCACTCAAGTTTAAATACTGTTTAAGGTTTGGAAGTCTCTTTTGCATCCAAAAGTTCTTTTACATAGGTGAAAAAAGTTGTCAATTAACATCAGCAAGTATAAATGACAATACTGCTGTCAGCCCAGATTCTAATATGCAAAGTAGATTGGTAAGGTTTACCTCTGCTACAAAAGTGTAGTGGGCCTAGGATGAAGTATTAAAAGTTTCTTTAAGAAAAAGCATTCTGTTTGTTCTCAAGATTATTAAACAATCTTCCGTGACAAAAGTGCAACAAAATTATTAATGTGGTGTCTGTCTACATTTGTGTAAGGGAAGAGTAAATATGTTGCAAGCACAACCTGCAAGAAATGCATTTAACTTTTCTTTCCTTTTCATCAGTTGGATGAAAGCAAACTTCACTTTATTTCTTTATCATTCCTCTCTTGTTAGTAATACTATCCACTTTGGAGAAAATGGTCGCTATACAATATCGATTGCCTTTATAGACGCACAGAGATCTGTAGCCAACTGCACATTTACAACACCTGGCAGGCCCCAGAATGCAAACCTACGTAATTCACAGATTACATGCTTTCGTGTATGGTAGTAATAAAAACTAGGCTATGAGGCTTGTTTTCTTTTCCTTTTGCAGAAATTGAAATGCCTTACAGCTGCCTTCTTGCATCAATTGGTGTAAATGTAAAGATGCTAGGCAAAAAGAATAATAATTTAAGCTTCCACATTGAATTTGGAATTCTTATCAAGCTGGTAGCTCGGTTACGTGTGTTGTATTTTGACCCGTCGACTGGGTGATTGGCCATTTTCCATGTATTTTATAAGAGGTAGTGTACGTGGATGCGCCCCCGATATAAAACAGCTATTGGAGTTCTCTGTTGAGAAATGTCTTGATGCTGTCATATGATTAAATAACTTTACAGATCAAGTTTGAAATTATGATGAAGTGCAAGATTAAATTTTTTTTCTTCTTCAAGATTTTCAATAGTTTGTATGTGTGTAATAACGACATGATAAATGTCCTGTGAGACTTGATTAACATTGGTCAATCACTCGCTCGTTAAGTGGAAAATCTAGGACAAAGAAAAAAAACACAAAAAGTTGTAATGATAACAGAACCTGAGCAGAGAAAATCACCATAGCGATGACCTGAAGGGTCATCATTATTAATGTTGTTTTCATTTGTTTTGTTTTTCCTCCATAGCTATTTATGTTGCCATTTCTGTCTATGTTGGCATTGCAGTGATATATATCATTTTGCTGCAGCTGAAAAGGTAAGTTTATTCCAGATATGACCTGCACTTCATACACAACTCCATTTACTTCATTGACTTAAAGTGTAGTCCGGTAACAGAAAAAGCAAATGGCTGACATTTAAGAAAAATTACTGGTGATTGCCGACATATTGTTGTGACAAACCTGAAATTTTGAGTTTTAGTCTTCTGAACTCAATATTAAGTGATCATGTGAAAGAGAGGGGGTTGGGGACCTTAAACTAAAGCCCAATAATATCACACCAGAATAATGAAATCAGGCATAAAAGAGAAAATGGGAGGTGGGGGGGGGGTGGAGTGGTTCTCTGAAGAGTAACTAAATTATGGTAGCCACGTAGATATGTGAGTACTAAGATTGAGTGGTGTCCAATTATATGTGTGAATATTACTTCTTGTAGTCAGACTATCAAAATGTTACATGCCAACTAAAAATGCAGCCTTAATTTCACACTATTGTGAAAGATCACAGGTTTTCATAATTTCAGTCATATATTCTTGAAAAATTCTTTGATAACTTTCTCTCTTAATAGATCTGGACTGTTTACAAAGCTGTTATCCTGTCTCTCAGTGGATAGATTAGTCGATAGTGTGAGTATAGCATATCTCTGCTTATTCATAAGTAAACATTCTTTTAACAACCCTTAGCAAAAATAAAAGGATTTGTTTGGCTTGAAGTAACCATCATCACCAATGTAAAATTTATGCTGTGCTCTTCAACTACCTTCTCCCCCTCCCGCTCCTCTCCTTTCCCCTCCCTTCCTGCTCCTCTCCTTCCCCCTCCCCTCCCCACCCCCAAAAATATACTGAGCCGATAACCAAAAGTTAACACATCAGTGAAGTTGAATTCCTGCAGTGGGCGTCATTTCCCTCCCCCTCATACCCTTCTCATCTCCCTCCCCCTCCTCCCTCTCCTCCCCCTCCTCCCTTCTTCCCCTCCCCTCTACTCCCTCCTCTCCTTCCTCCCCCTACCCTTACAAAAAGAATAAGTAGATCTGTTGATCCACTGTCCAAAACTTTCTATAGATATCTGCCATATTTGAAGCCTGTCCTGGTCCAGGCCTTATTTACTACAAATACTGTGTCATTTCAAGTTTTCAAGTTAATGAAGGAGAAAGAAACCAAAAAGATACTTCATATTATACTTTCAAGGGCTTGCAATGGACATTGATCTGAAATAAAAAAAAAGAAACCTCCCTAATTTGCAAAGTTAATTATAATGAAAATGTTACATTCAAATTTAAAAAGATGAAACTGGTAGATTGTTGCACCAATTAGCTCATTCTAATGTGTCTCCCTTTTCAAATCTCATCGAATGAAAATAATTCAAGTCCTGCAACATCTGTTTTGCAGGATCTGGGCACTCCGACATTGAATGCAACTGAGATAACCATCAACAACAGTAAAGCCACAAAGAAAACTCGTCTGAGATCCCTGGACACATTCAGAGGGTAAAGAACTTGATTTGGCTTTCAAAGGATAGCCCAGTGGAAAAATTTGTTCTTGACCAATGAAAGAGGAACATATTCTAAGCTTCCTGTTGAAATTTGCATGCATTTCCTAGCATTTCTCTAGGAACTGGTAATTGAAAGTGTCCCCATTCTTCAGCTAGGCTGTGCAGGATGAAATCTTCGCACAATAATAATAATAATAATAAGTAATACTTATATAGCGCCTCCCAGAATTCTTGAAGCGCTGTAAAATAAAAAATAAGTAAAAAGGAACATAAACAGTTAAACCACGCTAAGAAGTATAATGACAGTTTAAAAACAGCTAAAAAGGTACGTCTTCAAATCTGTTTTAAAACGATTAAGATTAGGTGTTCTACGGATGTTTGTACGTCTTCAAATCTGTTTTAAAACGATTAAGATTAGGTGTTCTACGGATGTTTGTGCATCTTCAAATCTGTTTTAAAACGATTAAGATTAGGTGTTCTACGGATGTTTGTGCGTCTTCAAATCTGTTTTAAAACGATTAAGATTAGGTGTTCTACGGATGTTTGTACGTCTTCAAATCTGTTTTAAAACGATTAAGATTAGGTGTTCTACGGATGTTTGTGCATCTTCAAATCTGTTTTAAAACGATTAAGATTAGGTGTTCTACGGATGTTTGTACGTCTTCAAATCTGTTTTAAAACGATTAAGATTAGGTGTTCTACGGATGTTTGTACGTCTTCAAATCTGTTTTAAAACGATTAAGATTAGGTGTTCTACGGATGTTTGTTGGCAAATTGTTCCAGACTTCGGGAGCGGCAGAGCTGAAACAATAGGCACTGTTGGCCTATTATTGTTTGATGATGATTCAGCCTTGCTGCAGGGGAGGATGCAGCTGCTGCAGCATTTCTCTTTTTGGCGAGCTGCCTCAAAGACGTCCAGCCGATATGTTTTTACCTGCGTTCTCTCTCCCACAGTATCGCCATCTGTATCATGATCTTTGTCAATTATGGAGGCGGAAAGTATTGGTTCTTCCTTCACTCCAGATGGAATGGTACGTCACAATATTAAGACATTGATAAACACAATGAGAAATCATTTGAAGGATAACAACGTTTCCTTGAAGGATATGTAATGAAGTAAAGATTGTCATGAAATGAAACAAAAAGAGAACGTAATTTCCTCTGTGTCTTTTGCTTTTACGAGAATTGGTTAATCGGGTTCATGGAAGTTCATTCCCATTCGTACTAAATTCAAACAAACTTGCTGATTACCATCACCATCATCACCTGACAAATGTATTCTATATATCCACACATCAGGTCTTGGAATAATGGTAATGAGGCAGCAATGTAGGTGGTAGGATTGGGGAGGTGTAGGGGAAGGGCGTAGGAGGAGAGAGAGGCAGTAACATCTGCCAAATCTTTAAACTTAATGTTAATTTAGGAATAAAATTTATATATAGTTTTAAAACCTAGTACAAGTGTTATTAATAGACATGCCCTAACATTTACCAATTTTTTACTGTTTTAAGTAAAAGAACACTTTGGAATCTATCTGTGTAAAAGTAAGTTAGCCTGACGTTTCGATCCTAGCAGGATCTTCTTCAGAGGCTAAATGAGTGATCCTGCTAGGATCGAAACGTCAGGCCAACTTACTTTTACACATTCTATTACACGCTCTCTAGTGGATAAGCAGTTTGCTAACAGTTTTATTTTATTTTGGAATCTATCTAACGGTGTGTTTTGTGAATTTTTCTTGCAGGCATTACTGTGGCAGACTTGGCGTTTCCATGGTAAGATTTTAAATATGTTTTGAAAGATTAGTTCTATTTGATTTTGATCATTTCCTGATCTTGGAGGTAAATGGAACTGTTCTGACATGCTTGAAGTGCTAAGTCTGTTCTGTATTCATAATATATCAGCTTCATGTAAATTATCGGCCAAAATTGTATTGTGCTCCTTGGAACTTGCAAGGCATCTTCATTGCAATACTTAAAAAAGGCCTCTAAAAATTGTGTCTATGAATTTATATGTGTGTCCGTGCGTGTATGTGTGTAAGTATGTATGTATGTATGTGTATGTATGTATATATGGATGCATGTATTATACATATAAATATACCAGACTGATTTTTGAAGGAGTTTAATTGTACAAATGTACTTACTGAGACCATGTACTTTAGTATTAGGTTATCCACACTGCAAATTTGGTTGTCCAAGAAGTAGTTCCCATAAGCAATACAAGAACAAGAACAAATTGAATTGTACATGTGAATAACCTCATCAGTTTATCATACCGAAGAGCTTGCTAGTGGTGATAAATTTTGTCAATGAAACATGTCGATGGTCAGAAAGTACTTATTTCCTCATGAAAAATACAAGAATAATATATATGTTTTGGCATTTCTTTGTCAAGTTTTTGCCCATAATGTGAACATTTGGAAATTACTTGTCCATCCGATGAGCTTCAAGGACAAATTTGGTGGTAGAAGCCAACATTGGAAGCCTATTAAAAACTGTCCTGATTCAATTTTATATGTTTATTTGTTTGTGTTGCTTTTAGTTGTCCATATTAAAACTTACATGTGATTGCATATATAACCAGTAGAAAGTGACTTTTCCTAAAGTTTTTCATCGGATGTCATCACTTTATATGCTAATTTTCCTTAGGTTTGTTTTTATCATGGGTACATCAATAAAACTATCTCAAGTCAGCCTTTACAGCAGGGGTGTCAAAAGGAGAAAGATCTTTCTAAAGATTTTAACGAGAACGCTTATTTTGTTTGGTTTGGGACTTATTTTGGACGGTAAGTTTTGAAAATCATCTCAAGGAAATTGTCGCTCACCGCTAGTATTGAAGCAGCAAAGTAAGTTTGAAGAAGAAAAGTCCTCCCGTTTTCATATCCCACTTAAACATCAGAGGGAATTCAGAAGCATTTTGCTTAAATTTACTATTTGGATCTACTGTTCACAATATGGTATGATTGACAAATTCCTTGGAATTGCTTTGAACATGTATTGATAATATTAAGATGATAACAGAGTTTTCTGTCTTACTTTTAATCAACAAAATCTATTTGTCTCCAATTTTTAAAATTTGAACAAATGTATGTTGCCCCCCACCCCCCACCCCCACCCCACCCCCCACCATCAAAAGTCTTATGAAGAGGGCTTGATTGTTCAAATTAAGTCTGCTAGGTCAAAAAAAATTCTCTTTGCTTTGAAAACTTACTATGCTGCAGCAATAAAAATGAAGTGGATTATATGCAAAGTGAGAGCTAATGATCAATATTATTTTCACAGAATGGTACTTAATTACACGCAAAGAATATATCTTAGACGTGACAGACTTTTGGTGCGAGTAGAACTTTATAAGCTCGTAATACAAACAGGATTCCTCTTGGTATGAGTACCATTACAAGTACAAGATTAAGTGTGAGTGGGAGTACTCAATCTTACCCTAGCATCTATACTAGATTTAAATAATACCCAGAGTGAAAATATGAGTACAAATAAATAATGGTGGTTACCAGTACAGTTAACCATTAGGCTAGAAAACCAAAAAGGAATCTGCTAAGCTTTCTCTATCTGAAATGTTTTGGCAAATTTTTGGTTTTATGAAAACATCTACGTAAACTTATTTGACAAAAAAAAAATTGTGAAATGTGAAATTAAATTCCACATGAAACCAATATTGATCATTAGCTCAAAAGCCTCAGTGAAAACCTAGATTTGAAACTATACGATTTGTTTAATTTTTCGTAGGTTTGTGTTCATAATGGGCGCATCCATCAAGTTATCGCAGACTGCCCAATATCGACGTGGCGAAAGTCATGGAAGAATCTTTCTTAAGATATTGAAGCGAAGTATTATTTTGTTTGGCATAGGCCTGATCTTACAAGGTAGGCCCTCATTGAACCACCGCCTGGACATTGCTGTGCACATTCTCTCTGTCTTGTGACATTGCCACACTTTCTCTCTGTCTTGTGACATTGCCATCACATTCTCTCTTTCTTGTGACATTGCCACACATTCTCTCTCTCTTGTGACATTGCCATCACATTCTCTCTTTCTTGTGACATTGCCACACTTTCTCTCTGTCTTGTGACATTGCCATCACTTTCTCTCTGTCTTGTGACGTTGCTGCACATTCTCTCTGTCTTGTGACATTGCCACACATTCTCATTCTTGTGACATTGCCACACATTCTCTCTCTCTTGTGACATTGCCATCACATTCTCTCTGTCTTGTGACATTGCCATCACATTCTCTCTGTCTTGTGACATTGCCATCACTTTCTCTCTGTCTTGTGACGTTGCCACACATTCACTCTTTCTTGTGACATTGCCATCACATTCTCTCTGTCTTGTGACATTGCCATCACATTCTCTCTGTCTTGTGACATTGCCATCACATTCTCTCTGTCTTGTGACATTGCCACACATTCTCATTCTTGTGACATTGCCACACATTCTCTCTGTCTTGTGACATTGCCACACATTCTCTCTTTCTTGTGACATTGTCATCGCATTCTCTCTGTCTTGTGACATTGCCATCACATTCTCTCTGTCTTGTGACATTGCCACACATTCTCATTCTTGTGACATTGCCACACATTATCTCTGTCTTGTGACATTGCCACACATTCTCTCTTTCTTGTGACATTGCCATCACATTCTCTCTGTCTTGTGACATTGTCATCGCATTCTCTCTGTCCTGTGACATTGCCATCACATTCTCTCTGTCTTGTGACATTGCCATCACATTCTCTCTGTCTTGTGACATTGCCAACACATTCTCATTCTTGTGACATTGCCATCACATTCTCTGTCTTGTGACATTGCCATCACATTCTCTCTGTCTTGTGACATTGCCACACATTCTCACTGTCTTGTGACATTGCCATCACATTCTCTTTGTCTTGGGACATTGCCATCACATTCTCTCTGTCTTGTGACATTACTGTCACATGGGCATTATCTAAGGGATTGCGGTCAGGTCACCAGTACAGTGCTCTTTAGATTAGCATCCCATTAACATTAGCCCTGTTTCTGGCATTGCTGCCATATTTACCTTACCTCTTAGTAAGCTGCTATCACTTCCTTACCTCTAACATGGCCTTCACATTCAGGGATTGTGGTCAGGTCATCCATACGTATATCTTTAGATAACCATCAGAGCCATATTTCCTAGACTTTCGGGTGTGATGTCAGTGTGACTCTACCCCAGACAGCTGTCACACGTACACTGCGTCATGGATTTTGCTCACATTGCCCGCGTAGATCTCTTTAGTCTGTAATTATCTGCTCTGGAATTGCTGTCACATTTACCCTATGTAGTTAGTCACTGTCACAATCACCTATAGTCTCTTTAATGGCTGTCACAGTCTCCCTGTCTGAGGGATTTACAATGCCACACTTCCTCACTGATACAAGCAATGGTTGCCAGATTTAAATAATTGTAATCAGAAAGCAGGTCTGAAAGTACTTTTGCTGGTTTAAAACTGTTAATGTAAAAATGTTAGCAAACTATCACAAACATTTAGGCAACAGGAGTGACTCAATAATGATATTATGTAATAAAAAATAATATTATAATAATATAGAATTAAGAACGCAATAGCCACTGTCAATTCATGGAACATTGTATCGTCAACAAACCTTTCTTAAGAACTATTAAATCTGAGAAAAGAAAAATAGTCTAAAATACATCATTCATGTGCTAATGTCTCTCATCTTTGATCTTTCATATGTTTATATTTTCTTCAAATAGTGATAATTTCATTATGCATGATCATTTTTAATTCTTTTTAGAGTTACTTTATGTGACTTTAGGGATAAAATGCAGGTTAACACTTACACTTCCATGCTTTTAAACTTCATGTGTGTTTCTAAAGGTGTTCTCATTTCATGGAAGTACAACTGTGTGAAGGTACCTGCCTACATCTTATTTCAAAGTGTCCTCACTGATATGAGGACAAACACAGCATATAACAGTTATGCCCTCTCATCATTTGTAAATATTCTATTGTTGTTAAGATTTGATATTATGTTTTAAAGCCAATATCTGTACTGTATGGATCCTTATTGCCCAGTGTGTTGTTTTATACATAAAGTTGTTGATGGTATCTACCCAAATTAACAGTAATGTGCTTAGTTAATTTTAAATTTACTACTACGGACCATTCTCCTTGGCACTTGACATGATACATTTAAATGACAGACTTGCAAACTGTTCACTTTATAAATCACTAATTTCATTGAGACTGTGATTTCATAAAAAGGAAGCCAGGGGGGGGGGGGGGAGGGAGAGGGATGTACTGACAAGTTTACCTAAGTTATCTTCTCTCTTCCTCCCAAAGATATCAACATTATTTACTTTTTATTTTTTGGGACAGCTGGTAACGATCTTTCACTGTACAGGGTACCTGGTGTTCTTCAAAGACTTGCTGCATCATACTTTGTAGGAGCAACTCTTCAGTTATTGTCTCTGAAGCCACCCAACGAGGAGAGACTCAGGGTAAGCATCGACTCCATTCATACTATCAATACTATCTGAACTCCATCCATTCTATCAATACTATCTGAACTCCATCCATACTAACAATACTATCCATACTAACAATACTATCTGAACGCCATCCATACTAACAATACTATCTGAACGCCATCCATACTAACAATACTATCTGAACGCCATCCATACTAACAATACTATCTGAACGCCATCCATACTATCAATACTATCTGAACGCCATCCATACTATCAATACTATCTGAACGCCATCCATACTATCAATACTATCTGAACGTCATCCATACTATCAATTCTATCTGAACTCCATCCATACTATTAATACTATCTGAATTATTAGGGTCCAGCTGCACCGTCTAGTTTTTACATGATTAATTACATGTATATAAGGTAGAAGGCCTCAGGTTTGTCAGATGTCCTTTGTGCTTTTGTTTCAGTTTGCCTTTGAAGATGATCCAGCTAGGATCGAAATAATCAGGCCCTCTAACTTTTATAGTTAGCTACACAGGCTTTCTTCAGTAGATAAGTAGTTTGCTAATGGGTTTTGTTTCTTGTGATGATAAAGTGCATGGTACTTGACAAGACTTTCTTATTGGCTTGTGACTGCTGAACTGTGATGATGCTCAGAATCACGGTTCATTTTAGAAGTTAATGATCAAATGGTCTGAGACAGTTTAAATGTCATGTTAGACAACTGAAGCATCTAATTAACCCATCAGACAATCTTCCTCTTTGCAGTTTATAGCATCCAATCATTTCTTTCATGATACATTAACGTTGTTCTACAGTCAACATGACGGTTGAAAGAACCTTAACAGTATGTTCAAGGTGTTTGAGGGAGAAGGAATCAATGGTCTTAAATGCAGCCCTGGTGCTGCCTGATACTTCTTGAATGAAACTTTTGAAGTGTCATATTCCTTTATCAGAAAGATTTACAGCAACTTTTCAATAATAATGAAGATAGAGGCTATATGTGTGTTGAATTGATGTCCATGGTAGATCAATTAATAATGAAGATACAGGCTATATGTGTGATGAATTGATGTCCAGGGTAGATCAATTAATAATGAAGATACAGGCTATATGTGTGATGAATTGATGTCCAGGGTAGATCAATTAATAATGAAGATACAGGCTATATGTGTGTTGAATTGATGTCCATGGTAGATCAATTAATAATGAAGATACAGGCTATATGTGTGATGAAGTGATGTCCACGGTAGATCAATTAATAAGGAAGAAAGAGGCTATATGTGTGATGAATTGATGTCCATGGTAGATAAATTAATAGGAAGATAGATGCTATATGTGTGATGAAGTGATGTCCACGGTAGATCAATTAATAAGGAAGATACAGGCTATATGTGTGATGAATTGATGTCCATGGTAGATAAATTAATAAGGAAGATAGAGGCTATATGTGTGATGGAGTGATGTCCACGGTAGATAAATTAATAATGAAGATACAGGCTATATGTGTGATGAAGTGATGTCCACGGTAGATAAATTAATAAGGAAGATAGAGGCTATATGTGTGATGAATTGATGTCCACGGTAGATAAATTAATAAGGAAGAAAGAGGCTATATGTGTGATGAATTGATGTCCATGGTAGATAAATTAATAGGAAGATAGATGCTATATGTGTGATGAAGTGATGTCCACAGTAGATAAATTAATAAGGAAGATAGAGGCTATATGTGTGATGAATTGATGTCCACGGTAGATAAATTAATAAGGAAGATACAGGCTATATGTGTGATGAATTGATGTCCACGGTAGATCAATTCTGTTGACTTCTTATCCGGTCATTTTTCGTTCCTCAGAACAAGTTTTACCGTTTGTTTGCGGATATATTTGACTACTGGTATGAGTGGGTGCTCATCATTCTCTCCATGGTGGCTTACTGCTGTGTGTCTTACCTGGTTGCAGCAGATGGTTGCCCAAAGTAAGTAAAGGGGAGGTGGTAGAGGGGGTGGGTGGGGCGGGGGGGGGG
>JAIPMN010013235.1:0-10227 GCA_020650975.1 Apostichopus californicus | reverse complement strand
TGATCATACCTAAAATTATCAATTTTACTTTAAAGGATCCACAACTTGATCCAACCATCACAATTGGTCCATGCATGTGAGATAGAGATAGCCTAAATGCGATGAAAACAACTTCTCCAAACACCTAAATGTAATGTATCTTATTCCATTTCAGAGATATCACAGATTTAATGTTCATTCACACACAAGGCTGAAGACTTGATCAAGTCTAAATATGACATTATCATCGAGCCATGCACAACGTTTCCCACCCCCCCCCCCCCACGCCATAATGGAGATGGATTTTGTATATGATAATCTAAAATATAGGAGCTGTTAAAGTGACCTAATGATGACATTGGTTTCAGTGTCAACAATGTTAATATTTGATATACCTTGAAAATAAAAAATAAATAAATAAAATATAAACCAAAGAGAAAGTAAAACGTTTCAAATCTGTGGGGTAATGTGACGTCACAAATTCCCAGAGTGACAGCTCCGAAAGACGACTTGCAAACTAAGATATCTCCTTAACAGATAAAGCTTCAATATTCTCTTATCTGCTTGGAGGAGCATGATTCTTCACAAAGAACCCTGTAAGATATATAGTTATAGTCAGTGGCGTAGGAAGGTACTTTTGAGTGGGGGGGGGGGGGGCTGAAGACCGATGGCCGGCCTGGGGGAGGGGTCTAAGGGGAGGGGTGTCCAGGTGCATTTCCAGGTGGCCTCAGATGCAATTAATTGGTGCAATATATAACACACTTCAGCACCCACTCCATTTTGTAAATAATTTTGCATTTTCACCTGGCCTTAGATGCAATTTGGTGCTCCAAATGAGATTTTTTTTTCTCATTTGGAAATGAAAAAGGGGTTTTCGGACTTGCGAAGCGGGGGGGTTCCTACGCCCTTGGTTATAGTTGTGTCTCATTTACATTTATACCTATAAGGATCTGCCACCGATGCAGCACGGTCACGGCGAAACTTAAAATGGCCCTGGAACCTTATTCTCAGGCAGTTCAAGCACACCATGCACCTCTATCACACATACACAACACACATGTTTGTATTACATTCAGACCGAGGACCCCATTGTATTTTCCATTGTTCAAATCCACGTACCCTAACCCTAACAATACCCTATACAATATAATTCTTCCGAGGACGTGGTGATTCTTTAGAAATCACAACCGAGGACCTGGAATTCTTTTGTTCAAGTCCTCGGTCAGATAGCAAAACAAACGCACCTACACACACGCGCATATGTACGCACACACACACAAATACATGCACATGCGCAATATACTATACATCTTTCCTTGCCCCCACAACCTGAGTCTGTAATCTCTTTATTAAGGACAGTGCCTCCGGGAGTTGATATCTTTCACCTGCCTTCCTTTATTAATTAATTGGATACACCTAAATCTAACACACCTGGTTAAAACAATTTATCTTCTGGCTAATTAATAAGTTATTCACCCTTTAATCAGTGAGTTGTTAGCCTACAATTCCTTCCTGTAATCCAATGAAGAAAATCGTGTGTTTGACAAAATTTAATGTATACTAGGCTAAACTTTATATATTCCAACATTTCAGAAACTTCCCATGTGGGGTAAAGTTGTAATTTCATTCAACCTTTGGAGCGATATTGGGCGCGAAACGTTTATTTGTAATAAAATGTTATATTTTCAGCCACCTAATAGTGACTATTACCCAGCTACATTGTACTGTCAGGAGCATGTATGACGACTGAAACTTGTCCAGAGACCAGATATATGGAAGTGTCGGTAGATTTTTGTCGCTCATGCAGTGAATGTTATTGTATAGTCTGCCAGTTAAGAAATGAATGCTTTCTTTCGATTTTAAAAATTGCGTCGCGGCTCAAATACTTTTCCCTTATGGATTTGGTAATGAATTAAGTACTCATGCAGGCACTTATACAGTATTGTACTTGTACCCCACATTAGTACCAATTAAGGGAATTCTAATTATACCCATTCTCACGCTGTCGGTACTCATTGTAACGCTTCAAGTGTGCATGGTTAGTGATAAAGTGAGCACTTCATCTGCAATCTTCATAGCATTTTGGAACTCGCATTAATGTTACCTTTTGCTTCACCATGCATCATTGTGCTATTAATTAATGTCTCTCCGTATAATGGATTGATCGTCTTTTAAACTCTCATAAACACATATTAGGCATATACGGTCATTAGGTTCGGCGCAGTTAAACGATCAATGAACGCCATTAGGGTCATTAGTGCCCGAAGCTGCAGTACATATCACTGCAGATGAAAATATATTGTGACACAGTTTGGGTCGATTCGTGTGTGTGAGTGTTTTTTTTAAATTTTTATTATTATTAATTCTTTACATCAAGGATGTAGGGGAGGGGTGGTTGTTTAGGTAAGCAAAATGATGTATCTATTGATTTCTATGGAATCTATAATTTAAGGAATATTTTTAATCTCAAGAGGCTTTATAGTTAATGGAGTTGACTTAATTCATCCATAAATCGCATACCAATGTAGGACACCGTGCATGGCTATGACTTGAATAGTCAAGCTTTTGTTTCAAATAATAGAAGTAAAAATTCGACCCCCCCTCCCCCTTCCCCATCCCTTCTGTTTATCAGTTTGCATTTTCACAGGTGGTTGTTTTATAGCAACGTATACAACTGTGGCTGAGCGACGAAACTGCAAACTGATGAAAATCGAACGCATGGAATTCAAAAAGAAAGATTAAATTAAAAGTAAGTAAAAATAATTTGCCCGAGGGTGGGAAGGTGGAGGGGGATGGTCTGAGATTGCGCAATTGAAATATTCGTTGCAATACTGACACTCTTAGTTGCAATTGGAAACGTTTGCCTTTAATAACTATTCGTGGGCGTATATATGGACTTCTCTCTCCCTCTCTCCTTCGCTTTTCTGCTTCTTCGGCAAGCCACATTGAACTGATTTTTCTGAACTACGATGTCTAACTTCGCCCACATTAAACTACACGTCGAATAATTTAGATTCAAACAGGCGATGGTGACATTTGATAAATGTCACCATGACAATAATGTTTTAGAATTTTTTTGGAAAAATGATATAGCTTCCTAAATGAGAGTCACATGGCGTTCAGTTGATTTACATCATCGAGCCGTGTAGTAGGTCTTCTGGGACCGTTACCGAAGGGTGACTGTCAGGCTAAAATAAGCTCTAAAAGTGAGAAATAAAGACAAACTACTTGCAGTGAGGAGGGGGGGGGGAGGAATATTTAGACTGCACTCAGTTCAGAACGATTAAAAAAACTTCAGCACTGATAATTTGTTTTGAAAAGAGAGAGAATAATTTGAATTGATTGATTCGTGTTTCAAAAGAGGGAAATCATTTTCAAAGAGCTGTATTAACTAGGTCGCACATTTTGAGAATGCAAATTTGTCTGAATAAGTTTAATCTTCTGGGTATGATTTTTTTTTTATCTCTGATGGATTTCAAATTGCGCCCATTTCCTCCCACGTAAATTGAGTATATACATACGGTTTGCATATACAAAGCCTAATTAAGGGCAACGTTATTGCGAACGATGAACGGAGTGGATTTAGAATCATCCGATGAGCTAGTTTTGTAATGAACTTATCTTACTTATTGGAGTGTTTGTTCTCTTGGAAATTATTGCGGTTCGATTTACACTGGTATTGTTGCATAATTCAGTTGGTAGGATTCTTTTAATGGCGTGTAATACAGTTAAAGGTGGGTGCCCTTAGCTAACAATTCAGCGAAATAATAAAGGGGTCATTGATCTATTATTGCGCTCGGATACGCTACCAACCGTGACGCGGTTTCATCAGCTGGTGACATCATCTTACGTCATCAAAAGATTACAATTGCTGGCGGTGGCAAATTATGAAGCCTACTAAAGTTGTCGGAAACCAAATCAGTGATGGAAACGTTCTCTAAATTTAATGCGTTTTCCTCGATTGTGTATAGTCTATTCTATAGTATAGGCTATTTACGGATGCGACCGTCTATTGTGAATCATTGTACAGGATATATGCATTATTCGCAACTTGTTTTGGTTGTCAAAACTACCCTGCTGTGAATTCTAATTTCTAAAAACCCCTTCAACCGGTCTTCAAAGAGGATCGAATATATAGGCAGTCAAGGGTTGGTTACTTCCAGTATATAATCTCTTGAATGCAAATTATTTCGTTACATCTTTAATTCATTAATGTCATAAAGGATGCTTTAAATTAAAAAAAAAAAAAGGAAAAAAAACACGTTATTTATAATTTTGAAATTAAACATCCCTACATATACTTGTTGTTTGGTTGTACCCAAGGCCATGAGTACGATTATAGATAAATGTACTCGAAGTCAAATACAGACTTGAGTACCACTTGAGTACCACATTTCTGACCAGGCTATACCGTACACTTTCATATAGCAGAGATATAATCTTAAATCCATATAGTCCAGTTGGAAAGATTGTTTTAGACTTATACAGTACCGTCTAACAGTGGTACGTTAATATCACGCTTTCAATCGATCGTATACTGCAGTGCAAAGATCAACAGTTCCCTTACATGTCACAAAGAGGCTAATAGACACAGGATATCCACACAGCTCATACTTTTCAGTACAAGTGACAAAAAAAGTAAAAGTTGAAATTTAGTTAGAAAGTTAGAAAAATCTTGAGAAAAACCAAAGGGAAAACGATTTAATAAGTCAATTGAACTCCTGTTTTCTCTTTTCCCGTACAACGTCAGTATATATAAGATAGCAGTAGCATGTAAATATTGCATACCGTATTTATTTCACTTTGTCTATGATAATTCTGTGAAATTTTGTTATTTGCTGGTAATAAATAATTTAATTAAACGAATAAAATTACCCCGCCCCCAAAAACAGCCTGCAGAATAAACCTTTAGCAAGTTTCAACAAGCTGAAGCGGGGGTGGGGGTGGAGTTGGGGGGGGGGGCGGGGCGGGGATAACGATATTAAAACAACCAAAGATAAATGACAAAAAGTTATATTTGAACAATGCCAGCAGAGACAGACGATAGTACACAAACACGTAAACACGGTGAAGAAGAAAGCGCATTTTTTTCTCGATAAAAACACTTCCTAACTTGTGCAAACTTCTTGGTATAGTAAACTTGGATGATCAGACTTCGATTTTTACGTTACACTTTACTTTTTCTAAAACCACCTGATCTGTATTTCGTTAGTTTCTTTAACTTGCTTTTTATTTTACATTTTTTTTAAAATATTATTAGTCATGCTTATTAAGTCACCGGTTTGGCTAAAACATGACACCGAATTTCAACTGACTTTTAACCACAAAGTTAGGTTTTAGTTCCATGATTGTTTGTACACAATTGAGATTCCATTATATATTAGCATATACCCCGACACTTCTGCCATGCTGCACTTAGCAGGTTAGGGAAGCCCGCTAACGCGCAACCCTCCCTCGGGCAGTTTATTTCTGGTTAACGCATTGACTTTTGTCAATCCTCTCTAACATTCTGACGGCGATAATTGAATCCATTCTTAAAGGTTTTCAAAAAGTTATTCATCGTCAGCAGTCTTCGATTTTTAGTTAATCCAGTTATTGTCGGCTCGATAGGTGGCCGTATACTGTGTACGGTTCATTGAAGTTCCATGACTCACCTATACACACTCATTGGGGGTTGCGTGAACTAGCTTCTACTGTTTTTAATCCACTACATATAGCGGCAAGTCAAGTTGCACTATTTACAGCGTAATGGACTGTTCCATTATTTAACGCGGGGATGTGGTGTCGACACAGTAGAAATTGAATCGCGTATACGGGGAAGAGGAGGTGTTTCGGTGTACCTTTCAAAGTTCATGGACTTGAAAATAGTGAATGGTGTGAAATTTGCTACTCAAAAGTCGTGATTATATGGATCATTATCCGTATTTTTTTTTTAAATGTAAAAAACGTATAATTTCATGACCAAGAGCCCGCCTCGCACATAATAGACCGTCTGCTTAGCGACAACACACACGGTATATCTGTTTGAGTTTACTTGTATTTTTTTAAATCTTCGCTTTTTCATTGATTATCTCTAGACAAAGCTCTTTGTTAGGTTTTCAGCTTCTGTTTGGTAAAATAAATTTCTTTAATCATGGAATTTAAATGAATGAAAAGATTTGATGTTAAATTGTTCATAAGTTAATCTCTCGTGAAATGTTAGGGGATGGGGGGGGGGGGGCTTAATGCTACATTCACAATGATTAAGCCGTGACAAAGTAGTACAAGGAATAAACAAGAAAAGATAAATGAAATACTTTAATTTCGAGACAATTCAGGAAATCCAATGATACACAACCAGTTATTTAAGACACCTTGCTTCATTGTTATTGGAATCTTAGAATGCAGCCAGATTTATAGTAAGTTCCGGTACTCGTACTAATATGTTAGCATATAGTTTCCTGTACTCTCCCGACTGGATTTGTACTCTCCCTATTGGATTTATACTCCTCTACTGGATTTGTACTCTCCACACTGGATTTGTACTCTCGCTATGTATGTATGTATGTATGTATCCCTACTGGATTTGTACTCTCCCAACTGGGTTTGTACTATCCCTACTGGATTTGTACTCTCCTTACCGGATCTGTACTCTCCCTCCTGGATTTTTACTATCCCTACTGGATTTGTACTTTCCCTCTTGGATTTGTACTCTCCCTATTGGATTTTTACTCTCCCTATTGGATTTGTACTCTCCCTACTAGATTTGTACTCTCCCTACTGGATTTGTACTCTCCATACTGGATTTATACTCTCCCTACTTGATTTGTACTCTCCCTATTGGATTTGTACTCTCACTACTGGATTTGTACTCTCCCTACTAGATTTGTACTCTCCCTACTGGATTTGTACTCTCCATACTGGATTTGTACTCTCCCTACTAGTTTTCTACTCTCCCTACTGGATTTGTACTATCCCTACTGGATTTGTACTTTCCCTCTTGGATTTGTACTCTCCCTATTGGATGTGTACTCTCCCTACTGGATTTTTACTCTCCCTACTAGATTTGTACTCTCCCTACTGGATTTGTACTCTCCATACTGGATTTGTACTCTCCCTACTTGATTTGTACTCTCCCAATTGGATTTGTACTCTCCCTACTGGATCTGTACTCTCCCTATGGGATTTGTACTCTCCCTACTGGATTTATACTCCTCTACTGGATTTGTACTCTCCCTACTGGATTTGTTCTCTCCCTATTGGATTTGTACTCTCCCTACTGGATTTGTACTCTCCATACTGGAATTGTACTCTCCCTACTGGATGTGTACTCACCCTATTGCATTGTGTACTCTCCCTATTGGATTTGTACTCTCCCTATTAGAACTGTACTCCCCCTATTGGATTTGTACTCTCCCTATTGGATGTGTACTCTCCCTATTGGATTTGTACTCTCTTTATTGAATTTGTACTCTCCCTACTGGATTTGTACTCACAGTCGGGACATTTACTAGTGTGTAATATCAGAGAGCTGCTGTTACTAGAGCTAACACGTTGTAGCCCCCTGCATGGTACTATAGAGTACCAAGAGTATACGTATTTGTAAATCCCTGGTAAACCTTTGTACTCGTTCACTCATACGAAGGGAAGTTTGAATTTGTACTCTGTTCTGATGATGTTTTACTCGTTCTTCACGTCTGTATCAAACCCTCAATCATGCTCGGAACATTTTGGAAATTGGAGATTTCTGACACCTTTTAATTCTTACCCTAAAGATTTTATTATACATATATACTTTTATATAGTGTATATACTACATAGAAACACGTGCATATAACTCTACGCATGTAAATGTTGCACGCGTGCTCTTCACAGCATCGTTATTATACATATAGGCTATCTAACGATATATTTATATATCATATATATATATCATATATAACATGTTTTATGAATGGCGTCGGTACTTATCACACATTTATATATTTCTCTTGTTCTGCAGATGGTGAAAATCTGAACTGATCTTTTGAGGTCAAGGCTAAGAAAATATTGCAGTTGATGACGTATTCATGTCGGTGAAAATTGTTTGCCGGAATTAAACCTATTCAGTTTTGTCCTCTAAATTTAGTTTCGACTGAACTATATCAATAGTTCATGTCTGGGGGCTACGACGGGTTTTTTCTATGGGAAATTGAATTGAATTTAACTTCTCGTCGCTTTTCAAATCTTAAAAGCAAAAATAATTAATAATAATAACCGAGTTACAGAATTAGTAAGATCATTGCAATAATCGTTCTGCGTATAAAAATATAAAAACGGTGTTCCATGAGGTTTTGTTTTTATTTATTTATTTTATTTTTACGAAAAGTGAACGCGATATTTAGAGACATGCGGCAAACTATGCTTTGTGACTAAATTCCGAGGATATAATTATAACTTAAAATTATATCTAAAAATCAACTATAGGATATTTTCTTTACTTCAGTTTATACTCACTGACTTCCACCAATCTCACTCCGTCCACCAACCCCCACCCCCCCTCCACTACAAGTCATTCAGACTTATCTTTATTGTATTTTCCGTTAAATTAAGGATTTCAAATCAGCCTATATATAGAGGGTAGTCCTATATGCCCTGACGTCGTAATGTCTGTGCATTTGAAATGGCAATTATTTCGCTCTAGAAAATTCTTAAATATTGTTGTAATATTATTTCGTTATATATTTTACACTAAGCCTGCAGACTGATGAATGTCAGCATGTTATAACAAGATCACGAAATCCACTCTCTTGACGGTCATGTCAGCGAAGTGATTTGGGACACGTGATTGAACCTGTAATATAAATAAATTTGAGCTGAAAAACCTAGTTTTTTAAAAATAATTTTAAAAGGATGACTTAAAGCAAATTTTCTAGTGTTGATAACTATGTCGTAGTGCAAAAAAAAGAAGAAAAAAGAGGAACACGCACAAAAAGAGAAGAAGAAACGAACAAACCAATAAAACACCTTACCCCCCCCCCCCCCCCACCCCCCTAAAAAATAGAGCCCGTTACTATAGGGTCTTGCGATACAGCTATCCCGATTTTCAAGATATTCACCCTTCTATGGTTTGTTATGATCTACGTCTGGAATGTTCCTTTAGGGCTTTATCGATGATGACGTTGGTCACTTACTCCAGCTTAACCTCTTGCCTAATTCGCCGAAAGCATACAGGGTCCCGATATTGGTCATTTTGTTATGTGCCGGGACGAAGGGAAGGGGAGGGGGGGGGGTGCTGGTAGGTTGAGATGTGAGGGATGTAATGCATGTAGAGTTAACACGTTACGACCCACAACGTACAATCCGTACATCCAGAAATGCATGGAGACCTCTCTCATGCTAAATTACACACTGCCCTTAGTATCTATCCATACACCCACCCCTCACTAATATAATAACAAAGCTTGGCTCCTCCAAACTAACTTTTTATAATTTTTACATAAGCTTATCTCTGTCTTTACAATGGTTTCGTTTCTTAAAATTTCGATGGGATTATTAGTACAACAAAGTTATTGTGAAAGGTTTCGTGACACCATTATATGAAGATGCGGGAAAATATATGGTGTGTAAAAGTAAGTTGGCCTGACGTTTCGATCCTATAGCAGGATCTTCTTCAGAGGCTAAATGACAAGTAACCCGTAACTTGTCATTTAGCCTCTGAAGAAGATCCTGCTAGGATCGAAACGGCAGGCCAACTTACTTTTACACATTCTATTACACAGGCTCTCTAGTGGATAAGCAGTTTGCTAACAGTTTTATTTTATTTTGGAAAATATATGGAATAGATAACACATATATATATAAAGATAATTAACAAAAATATAAAGGAAAATTAGTTCATAAGAAAGGACGAAGACATTTTTTTTATATCAATTTACAATCGAACACATTATTTGATACCGCGTGTGACTTGATGCAGCACTGACCCTGCGAACGATATTTCACAGAGTGGGATGCATTTATTCAACAATAAATAAATTCTTATATAACTGTGGATGTCGCTTTAGGGCTAATAACGTTCTGTATACCGTTGACCTTGAAATCGTTTTATATCTCTGGACGTATTTTTAACGCACAATCAATTCCTTCGTCCTTTTTGGACACAATCGTGAAGACATCGTGTCGCCATATTTGATTTCTTTACTGCAATGATATTTTCTCAAGGAATGAACTTGTAAACTGCACTTTATCTACTCATAACTAATTTTGAACAAAGCATAGCCTATATAT